>JAQGBY010000182.1:0-57250 GCA_034698785.1 Mycogona germanica | reverse complement strand
TAAATTTGTTCGTAGTAATTTGTTTGTAAACATTTCAAGAAAAAATATATTTTAGAAAAATTAAGTTTTACGGGTGCTATGAATGAATATTAATTCATGTAGTTCTTGTGCTTTATATTGTTGTCTTTGTATTTGTATTCTGTATTCTATGTTATGCACAATATGTTGAATAATGATGGAGAAGTGCAGCTGTTCATACACTGATACTCCCTCAGTTCTATTAATTATTTTAAAAAGGTCAAGCGTAATGCGCAAACAGTGGGCAGCAACGCGAAAGGGGTTTAAACCGCATAGCAGCAGAGTATTGTGTGATTGCGTTCTCATCACGCTTCTCATGACGCTTGTAACCAGCAATGGAGTTAGCTATGCCGTTTCAGTGCTGACATTTCTTAAAAAGTTCTAATTGTTTAGTCATGCACGAGATGACATCAGAACATTTAAAAACATGACGCAAAAAACTTCCCCGATTGGATCGTTCGTTATGGGGACTAATTCTTAAATGACGGGACATGAAAAGATCGTTTACCTTTTTCCATCAATCTTGGAAAAACAACAGATTTCGGCGATACACTAGTTCTCGAAAGATTACGCGTTTTACGCTCGAATAACCGTCCGATTTCCAGTCTAAGAAACCAGTAAATTTTGAGTTAATGTCTGTAAAATCGGTGTCGCCCAAGTGAAAGAGGTGGCGACCGAAAAGAAATTTATCTGTCTACACGACATCCATTTTCCGCCGGCAGCTTCGCCAGCCTGCGTACGTATATACACCACCGGTTTAAACGCTTCTTAATGAAAAAAATCCCCCAGACACCACTATAGGAAGCATTCAAGAAAATAAACACTAGTGTGTCCCATTTGTATTTGAGGACACGCATGAAGTTTATGCAAATTGGTGCGCGGAATTGCTTTTGCCAGAGTTCAACTGCGCGAATTGAAACGAACCGAGAGAGTTGGCGCGCTTGAAGCCCCGCGGCATGTGATCGAAGGAACATACGGGACGGGACGGGGGAGGGATGAGATACAAAAGGAGGTGAGTGTTGATTCTATTCAACAGAATGTCGGGCGCGTGAAAGATAATCAACAAGCTACTAGGAAAATATTGTGTTACTCCTCCTTCTTTTGAGAGGCAAGCTACGTGGCTTTGTTCTCGACAAAGGTAAGGCGTTCAAGAGGGCGCCAGCTTGGATGCAATGGAGAAACGCCACAGTGAATGTCTGTCATGAAAATGAAGGCCATGGAAAAGTTAAAAGCCAAATAAATGGAGAAAGAAAGGGAGAGAGAGAGGGAGAGACCTTTTCAAAAAGCATTCTCTCATATACAGAGTAGCGCCTCAAGACTTAGATAGAAAATAACTCGACAGGACATAGGCATGAAAAATTTGTGGAACATTATCTGGTCATTCTGGTGCTTATTTGCTTTGTAAACGCGAAACAATTCTTCATGTCTGAATGGATTTTGGCACTACCAAACTCATTAATGAAACCGCTTGAATAAATACGAATAGATCACCGTACTCCGGTTATAATTATAAATGTGAACTTCATTTAAATGAAACAGAATGTAACTTCAATTTTTAATTTGCCGTCACATTGTATTCAATAACAGATCCAAAATTAGCATTTCGTCAAAGTTTATACATAGTACATATGTACACGAATCATTAAACAGTTATTCATATAAAAATCTAAGCCATATCTTAAGTAAAGATAAACTACTATTAAATTCCAAAACTGACATCAGAATTGGTCTTGACTCAATATATCAATCAATAGAATTTGAAACGTCAATAAACAATCATGCATGGCAATATAGTTCGTTTAACATATAGAATAAAAACAACAAAGAAGATTTTTTTAAACCGGTCACAAATGATTCAGCCTCACTTGATTGTGATTTACCGTTTCAAACGGCAGATGTTGATAATTACATTGATTTTGCCATTGACGTCCAAATTGTCCCGCTCGAAAGAACACGAATCAACTGAAATGTAATGCACTGTAGATGTTTCGTGTATTGTATGGATGAGGGGGTCCGCAAAACGATCAGACTCTCAGGAGGCATACATTTTATTCATTGGTCCAGCATGTATAACCGTAGGCTCACTTGAAGCAACCTGAACCGTTTATACGACTTGGCAATGCACATCGATCACGTGTGAATCGGTGCAAAAGTCCGGGAACCGCAGGCATTGTCGGCGACCGCAAAAGCGGTGTCTGCGTTGCCGTGGCGCTGGGCATGAGGAGTGGGGGTCGTCTCGGTGGCGGTGGTCACCTTGGATGGAGCTCAGGGGAAGATCCGGTCTGCGCCGAACGGAAAATGTGTTTTAAAATTGTTTGCCGGACGACCGCCGACATACGAGCACGCAATCCACCTTTTCGAGTGCGTCCAGTGTCAATAGCAGACCAACTTGGGGTAGTAGTGACTTGTGTAATATCCATGCCATCAAGAATTCACCGTTTGGGTTTGCGCAAACATCAATAATGAATGCGAGCCACTCCAACATCAGCTCGCATCGACTCCTGAGCTCTGATGTTGCAGTCGCAAACTGACCAGCTCAGTAAATTCTTAAATAACAACACAAAGGTTTCAAATTGCCACCTCGATAAAAGTACATGCGATCGAATAAACGAGAACCTGGTTTGGTCGTAGCATAACTAAGATACTCGTAAAATGCTGTCGAAAGGTGAGATTAATCGAACGAAATACGGAGCGGCGTAATTTCAGCGACATCACAGAACGCGAATTCGAATCACCTGACCTCTTCTGGTGGACGTTAAGGCAATCATCGATCCACTTTAATTTCCGACAATTCCACCGCGTTTCTGCTTACCGAGGCACAAAAAAAAAGTACAGTTACGGTCTCTTTCCCGCTCTTTGCCTCCTCTCTCTCACAGTCATTACTGCCCACTTTCAAATTTCCGCGATCGTATTATTTGTTCGTTTCCCCCGCAGCATCGCCAACCGAGCGCCAATACGAGTGAAGCCAACCGTCGGCGGCACTAAACTGTTTTGATGACGCAGCGCATCTTATATCGCTTAATCACCTTAATCAATTAAAAGAACAAGGCAATTAAGAGGTATATTCCGTCTAAGCGCTAGGCTGGATTTACACGTGGAAAAAGGAGAAGTGCCGTCCTCGCTGCCATGGCAACTCGACATTACCAGCTATTTGTGAATAAATTAACGAGATTACAATCGTGTGTCTCGCTGTGGTGCACGCTGCTGTTTTTTTCTTTTCTACATTTTTTTTTCTTCTTTTCCTCCTCCTCTCTTCCCCGCTCAACCAAATAATCTACCGTATTTATAGGCGTTCGTATATTTTAATTAAATTTAAGCATCCGGCGCGTCTTTTTCGCGTTGTGGCGCTGATTTTCGGCTCGCTCTGAGCGCTTACGGGGAAAACATCTCAGTGACGACACTGACGATCCCCGTCGTCAAAAACGAGATAGAACTCTGGAGTGAACGCGACATTACCAACAAACCGATAGTCAATTTTTTTAAAAACATATATATATGGTTGGTTACGAAAATGGCGAGTATACATGCCATCAGTGATGCCACTCGACGTATGGAACAACGTATTGAGCTATTAATAGTCTGCCGCATCCTGAGTATACCTTGGGTAAACAAGAGCCAAGATAGGAACGGTAGAGACACATGACAAAGGATTTTTAATTGCATAATCGTTTCGCCGCGTGTTTATGCTACAAGGATCTAAGATACAATTATGTATTTTTTAATAATCACCTTCCATGTTAAATGGTGTCTATAGGTGAACCTCCGTACCAAAGAAATAGTCATTTCCATACCCACACGTGTACTCTGTAGAACAACTAAAACTTTAATCAATGGATCATTGGAAACTTAAAAGAACGCCGTACATGGCTGGTGAGGACAATGGCTAGGGTCACTGAAAGGCAAGATAAAAATCATTTATTTTTATTATTTATTTTTAGTCTTATGATGTTTAGTGAAATCCCAAGCCTTATATGATACTGATAAAGTAGAGTATTTATGGAACTAACACTTAAATAAATTGTTCAAGTACAAATACCAATTAATTCAAGAAATGGTTACTTGTTTCTCGATATTATTCAATACAATGGCAATAACTTAAAATTAAACTCTTCCAATTGATAGCTTTTAAGTTATTAAAAAAGTGCACGGTTTGCTTAGCACGAAAATTAGGATTGGGTCTGAGGTAGATGTAATTACACATTATCTTGCCAACGTATTACAAGTATATCGGTTGGGCCATCTGCTCTAAGAGTTGCTGCGACTGCTTGATAGCCGGCTTCAATAGAAATGACGCCATTTCCGCAAAGTGTTCTTGTCCAGGCCTCCAAGGTATATTATATTATCTAATGTCTCGATGTAATGGTACATGCGAATGTAGCGAACGTGCTGAATCTCAATTACGGACATGCGGTTATGTAACGAATGTATATTTGATGAAAGCGTGAACATTATATTTTGCGCACCTTGTACACACACGGTATATCGCCTTTAAATACCCATTTGTTCTTACGAGGCGCCACTCGGTATAAATAATGACCTAGAGATATGAGTACAATTAAAAGTAACGTCTTCCTCAATGCTAACCAAATTTAATTTATACGGTTGTTGCTGGCTTAGAGAGTGGAATCGCACTTTATTCATGGTAATATTGGTAATAGCTTAAAATTGCAAGGAGGGCTGAATTCAATTTTGAAAGGTTATTCAAAATGATGACAAATAAATAATAGGTGTTTTGGTGGGGGTTTGAATATAATCAGAACTGATGTAGTGAGATGCTGATGTATCGGAACTGTTGTCTGCTAACTGTATTGAAATATATTTTCTTGAAACTACTGCTGGTGTCAAATATCAAAACTATTCAATCGATAATTTTGTTGGCTATCTTACATCTCCCTTATTATTGATTAAAGTGGTGTCAAAAAGACCACCATTTTATGAACAGTTGGCATCCATCCCATCGCCAAATTGCAAGCGTTTTCAAACAGGATTAACTAATCAATTAAAATAAATTACCCGGACTTAGTGAAATTGATCGGGCAAGGAACAGAAAAACTGCTCCAGACACTCGAAATCCCTTCTCCGGGCCGGCCTTTTTACGATCCAACTTGATCGCTCTTTCCGCATTCTTTATCAAGTCGAACCATTCACACGACGAAATTCGGTATTTTTTTTTCACTTCTCAATGTCGATTATACACTGCTTTCCCTATTTGCACACTCCTGCATTTTTTTTCTTCTCTCCCGACAGTTCCACCCTCCGTTCTATTTGATGGGAAACCAATGCGTGCGTGACACCAGACAAAAGGAACGGCTCTTACCAGTTCCACCACCACCAGTACCAGCACCAGCAGCAGCAGCAGGCGGCAAATGCCAATTACAGCGCCTTAGCTTTTTTCTCTTTCTTCCTTTCTTTCTTTGGAGCACAAGCGGAAATGTTGACGTGGCGCGCTCTTTGTTTTTAGAGAAATCCAGTTTGCCGAGTGCCATCAGTCCCCATTACGACGACAATACTTTTCTGATCGTAAACATTGTCTAGTTTTCTGCACATAAACACTCAATTTTTATCGACAGATTTCTTTTATTTCTTCTCCTCGGTGTGTGCGCGCGTCGCGAGTGTTTCCTGGGGGCGCCCAATTCCCCTAATTTCCTCCCGTGACCCGACACCGGAACCCAAACTGATCACTTTTAACGAACTGAAATTATAAATCGACATATCAAAAGTCAATCTAAGATGCTTTGGAAAAAAAACTGTCCGGTACACCTTAGTAGTTTGCGAAAAATACTGCTGCAGTCGCAACAGACACAAATCCAACAAACGGTTACCTGTTTTCGCAACACCTGTTTGTTCTTTCCTCTGAACCACATTCACGTAAATAATTTCGACTCACAGTCAGTCGATGGTCTTATGAATAGATAGATGATAAAGGAGGGTGTATTTTTTATGAAACGGGAACTCTCAGTCAAGGAGCAGCCGACAGGTCTTGTCGTCGATAATGTGTTCTTTATAGTGCGAAGAGAAGTGGAATAAATTGCTTTATTTTTAATGCCACGTCGCCTGGCTTTGCTCGCTACTAGTAGCCTGCTGATCCTAGGCTTCCCCCAATGATCGGAGTCAGTTTGGACCAAAGAAATGTACGCTGTGCTAGTCACCAGTTCTGAACGTTCAGACGGGAACGGACAGTAGCATCCCGATTCACAGAGGCCTCCGATGGCCAGGACGAAACATGGATAGTATTAGGGATTGCCTCAGTGGCGACAATATTTTGCTCATTTCGAGTATCGATGCTAAGGCCTTACGCACTTTAAACATAGACTTCTTTGATTTTGACGCCCCCCCCCCTCCCACCATCAATGCCGTTGCTAAGCCAACAGCATTTCTTTGTTGAACGTTTGTATCCACGCGGCCACAATTTCCAGGAAGTAAAATAAAGCATAATGCCCGATTTTCGAATAACAAGGACGTTCTCGAAACTCTTGATATTTTTGCGTCGGCGTTCACAAAATCGATTTCATGAAGTGTTTTGGTCAGATCTATGTTTGTCGCTCTCAAGCATCAGGCTGGTAAACGTCATAACCATGCTCTTAGGAGCCCCCATAGTACATTGGAAAACTGGCGCTTGATATCAGTTAAATCCAATTGTATCTTTTTTAAATGGTACTTAAAAATTCGTTTGACTCCGGCCTACATCTTCTCAACTATATTTAAAATTACAACTTTCAATTTATGTCACAACAAATTAAAAATAACGTATTCGTTCGTACAAGTTTAACTTGTTTTCACTTCTGTATTATGGGAGGAGATAATTTAAGATGAACTGTGTGTCTGTTACAAAAGAACGCTTAACATTTATATTTTAGGTCCCCGCAAGAAAAATAGACCTGAAATGACACTTTTTTTATTAAAAAAACATCACAGACATGACGGGCAATTACTTCAGTTGCAACAACGGCTTTAGTACAGACGTCTACAAGAGCAGAACCGTGACTACCCAATCCATTCGTTACTCATCTGTAAGACTTACCCATATACACATTTATGGTTTTTTCAAAATTATTACGGCACACAGCATGCACTCTTGGCTATGTTTTGGCATTTAATAAGTGGGTCCTTCGCTTGCAAGGAAAAGTTTAGTTCAACGCTATTTTTGGTCGTAAATATGAAGGCCAGTAGCGCCATGCTGCGGCTAGTTCTCTAACCAATATAAATTATGCCATCTTGATCAGCATTTCTTCTTTCTTTCTTTCTTTATCACGCGGAAAAAAAATTTCAATCTACTTTTATAAAATATGTCAAAACCACTTGCACTCTTATGGAGAAATAATTCCAGCTCGATCTAACAATTTCATTTGATCCGTAGGCAGACACTATATCATAACTGAATATTTTAATCTTCTAAAATGAATATGAATATTTTATCCTCATAAAAAGTAATGGTAACTTCAAATTAAAAAACTAAGTACTAAAACACTGGTACACTCACTGGTCGTCGAATTATTTTCAAATTAAAAAACTAAGTACTAAAACACTGGTACTGATTATTTTCTGGGAGAAAGTGGACTCTAATACGAGAAGTGAGTTCATTTAATAACTTGTTGCCGTCTGATAGCAATCTATGTCCAGCAATCTATTTTTTACAACATTGTATAATTATATTATATTGAGCCCACTGACTAACAAACGTTGGCAATCACTGAATGCACGACGGAGAATAACCTACAGAACCATTTCTTTACATTGATAATTCTGAACAGAATGTTTTCCAGTCTGCACCGTATATCAAATTTATACAGTTTGTCTTTGCCCTGGATTGTCTGTCTCATCTAAAACTGACGAAGTGCTCGATGAATTATTTTCAGGATGAAACTTCGCAAAACTTTCTAGTTTTCTTTTTTGTGAGATGTTATATTGTAAGTTTGTATAGCGAAAAAGTTCAAGATGCCCAGGCACACACCCAGGTAGAGATAAAATCAAATCTACGTGCTTTAGCATATCTTGAAAAATAGTATGACTACAGAATATGATTATTTTTTAACATATTTGCATTTCTACTATTCTTATACAATTCCCCACTTTATGATCCCGGGTGAAATGAAGCCCGACACATTGGCTACTTAAATATATAAAGAAACATGCGACATAGATTTGCGTCAAGAATATGTCGGCAGCCGTGGTGTGGAGCTCTCGTTCTTTTTACCAACTCGGTTAATCTATTGTGCGAGCCGCCGCCATCGAAATGAAGCTACGTAAAAATCTGCAGGTGGTGCTGTTTGAAAGGCCGAATTAAAAAAATAATAGAAATACTGAAATGGTGTTGAGCAATTTCGAAACATAACTTAGTCGGGCGGCGCATGTCTTTATATGTATTCATATTGTGCTCGCCAACTTAATTCATGACGGGGGGATTCGCGAGAGAAAGAGAGAGAGAGAGAAGAGATGCCGTGCCCGATGTTTGAATCGGTGGAACCCCGAGACGTGCCGCACACGTGTTTGCAGGCCTATGCATATACAGTATATACTGAATATAATGTGCGAGAAGCTTTTATTAAAAATGGGGAACAAGTCTACTTGTGCACGAGTGTAGCCGTAATGGCAGCTTCGCGCAATAAGACCGACGCATCGAAGTGTTGCCTGATGGGGCACGGACCTCTCTAGTCTAGAGCTCCTCCGGTGCACAAAATGGAAAGAGTTCAGACTGAAAATAGACGGATTCCTTAAATAAGTTCTCTTAAAAAATAAATATATCGTTAACTGTACTATAGTAGATTACAGGCAGCGCCTTAAAAACTATGTACCACAGAAAACAAATATGTAAGAGGGGATTATGTCGTCTGAGCTTATAAGCGAGAAAAAACATAGGCACTCTGGGATTAGGTTCTCTTAAAACAATTTGGTTAGAGGAGATTCGAATTTTGACAGCTAGAATCTTTTATGAAATTTGGTGAAACCATCATTCTGAAATGGCAATTTATTTTATTATTTCCGTTTACTGCAGTCACTGCACAACAGGATTTTCTGTATCCTCTTGGTGTTTATGCACTATTGAGAGGGGTACATTTTTACCAGTACCCCGAAATCTTATTAACCGAGAGCTCGTGCCGGAAATCGAACCCGGGACCGCCGAGCCACAGTCAGGCTTTCGAAATATCGACTGGGCTACGACGAGTGGAACAACATGTTTGTTAAAACCAAAACGCAGGCTTATTTATAGTGGGTAGTTCTTGTTACACGATTCTTTTAGTAAAGCAATGTGTTTCAGAAATTAAAAGCTTAAAGACTATTTGTTCAATGGCAAAGCGGATTTAACAATTCGCTTTCCCATATTCCATATATCCCATATTATCACTGCATGACCATATTCCACTTTAGAAAAAAGCGGTAGAGCCACTTAACATTTTGGTTTCATAATACTCTAATCTATGGACAACTGACTTTTTCCGAAATTAATGTCTGTATATTTCACCGAAAACCAAACTAAAACACTTCAGAAAACGGTTGTATCTCCCCCGATCGCATTCAGGGGAGCGAACGAAGCGATTGTCCTGCTATGACAAACCCGCTTAATTAAGAATGGTGCATGAAAGTTGGCGAATTTCCAGTCTCCGGTCGCCAAAGTAACATCAGACAGGACTCTCACACACACTCCGAGGGGACGCTATTCCGACGAGAAAAGATCTCGTAGACGAGAGAGACGCGTAATCGTAAAGAGTTTCTTCTCTTGAAATTTCGCGCGTAAAGGACGGATTAAATTTCGCCACCGAAGCTCATTTCGCGCTACAACTATTGCCTAAACGAGAGTAAAGGCAGACTGTTGCGATGGACATGCAATTTACATTTTGCATACTAGATGAATTAGGTCTAAGCACTCTTCTTGGCAAACACGCCCGTTTATTTAAATATTACGTTTCTTTGATCATCCATCGTCTGCGCCTTCAGCGCATTAAGCGGCTTATAACTCAGGTGGGCAATTTAGAAAATATTTTAAATTGCGTCTGACGAATTCCCTTTTTTTTATAAAGATCCCAAATGGAGATGGAATTTTGCCAACATTGTAAATAATTAAATAGCAATAAGAAAAATCATTAAATGTATGAGTAACCGAAAGTATGTCTCCACTATATTTATTTTAAAAATAGATTTCATAATGTTGATGTATTGGATCAATACATTCAATAAAGCATTAAAATGTTTCTTTAAGTGAATCGAAATATAAATATTTAAAATACTGCGAAAATAAGATTAAATTTCAAAAAAGAGTTTACACATATATTTTTAATGGATTCGACAAAGTTGGTAAGTGTACCGGGGGGAGTTCAACGGATGCAAAAATAAACGAGCAGGTCAGACTCTATTCGTGTGTCAATGACCAGGCAAAGAAAAGTATCATCAAAAAATAAAAATGGTCAATGCCAGGCCAATTTTACAACCACCATTTACGAGGCAGACACTCGAGTTTCACCTGGCTGCACGCTACATTTTTACATATTTTTTCATATCCAAATTGAATTCCACGGGTAATCGCATTGTCGCTGCGCGGAGAAAGCAAGGAAGTTTTAAATAATAAATGTTGGTAAAACCCCATTGTTGTTCGTTCGCGTTCTGCATACGAGTATATGGCGTGTGCAGTGGGGTAACGCTGTGCATCAACCGAGCCATACTTTTATTAGCATTTGCATTATTCACTAGCAGGCGACTGCAACAGAGCATAGCACATTTTTTTGTGGATTATATCAGTTAGTGCTACCAGATTGTGCACCTTGAACGCGAGGCATGGTACATTTACGAATCCATATGCATGCATAGATGTGGTGAATATATGGTGGACCAGTTTAGCGGAAACACAGCGCGACGGACACGCGATTGAATTCGGCGCGAACGTTGTTTCCACGCTCGGTGGATACGCGGACATCAACCTGTGAATCAACTGTGCATAATCGAATACTCACATTTCATATTTATACATACACAATCTTCGTGAGACGCTACGTGTTTGCATCCAAGCAGACTGAAAAACGAATGGCTCTTAGAAAGGCAAAGGAGTAGTCGATCGAGTCTAAAGGCACGATAGTTGCATCGAAATCGCAGGAATCGCTGCACCAACTATGTCCAAATACGGCGACACGTCAGAAAGATTTGTAAATTTTCAAGATAGAGGGGGTGCTTTCAAGACGCCCTTCTCCAAATTACTCCAATGGCGATTAACAAACAATACAGAGTAATCCATACTATACCGATATCTAATCAAGATCTTTTAACAAGATCTTGATTATTTTATATCAGTGACAGATCGGGAATTCACCATCCATTAAAAATTCAAGTTCATGCATACATTTCTACAGATGCTATTAGTTGATTATTGAAAAGGGTATAAACAAAATGGTGGAACAAAACAAGTTCCATATCCGGCGCTCGGTATTTTTTTTTATACTTCCAATCAACAGTAGTCAACCGCACTACAGGCGTTACGTCCCCCTCATGATGCTTAGGCACTGTGCGAGGGGGAACGACCAGTACCCCTGTATCGAAATTTTCGAGAGCCCGCGCCGGGAATCGCACCCGGGACCGCCGAAACCACAGTCAGTCGCTAAACCAACTGGGCTACGACGATTCGTACGATATCTGATACTTTCCTTAGACGCTGCCCTTTTTGATGATTATTTATAATTCGGTGGGACCGATAAACACGGCAAATCATCGACGGAATCAAGATATTCGATATTCGACATTTCGGTATATAGATATCTGACGACAGAAGCTTTCTTCGGGGGTGGTGCACGCCCCCACCCCCAACTTGGAAGTTGAGAGTGTTATTTTTTATCCATCGAATTATAAGACGGAACGAATTTGGAGTCGCCGCACACTCGGAATCGCAGTTATCCCGCCTTCAATAATTTACAATCTCCCGTGGCGTGTGCCGGTGATCCCCCGTGCTCGGGGAGAGAGAGATCGCCCGCAAACTGTGGCCGCCATCACAATGTAAACATGACGGCTAGGCGCGTGCAATTTCGCATGCCAGGCTCTCTCTCTCGTGCTCCCGTTCTCCCTATTTCTTCCCTCTCTCTATCCATCTCTCTGGCTCCCTCCCTGCCACACCCGCACTGCTAGCCCCTAGATGCCGGCAAACGCGGCCAGCTGTTTAATTTGCTAATCTCCGGTAGCGCTTTCCCGCTCTCCGCGCGCCACGCCGCCATCTCACATTGAGAGGAAAAGAGCGCTGCCCGCACTGAACGGCAGCGAGCTCGTTGAGCGCACTGTAAGTAACCAAGATGGGCGCGTGAAACGTCGTCGTCATCGGAAAAGGGAAAAGTTACAACGATTTCACATTTTTTCTTTCTTCTTTATGTGTTTTATTGACGCGCGCGTGTTTGCTTCATGAGCCATCAGCTCGAGAGAGATCGACGGGCGTCAATCCTCAAATGACCCTCTTCTATATATTGACGGTGGGAGCGTGACAACTGGACGCGGGATGAAGCTTCGGGTATATCAAATTATACATGACCACCAAAATAGTAGTTCCTTGAGAAGTTCTTCATTTCAAGAACTACATAGAACATCTTAATCAGATGATGCTCGAGCAAAGTTGAAATAAATGCCCATCTCAACTGCTTATCGAACAAGTCATCAAAACTATGATCCATAAAAATGAGCACCCCAAAAAAAACCAATAGCTTGGTGAAAAATACTTTGATTTAAATGAAACTTTGCACTTACATAGAACAATAGATTTGGAACAAAAATTAATTATAAAATGTGCTCAATGTGTTCTCCGGTGGCATTGACAAAATGCCCGAAGTCGAAAGCGTCATTCTTCGATTGACGAATCGATTATGGATTATGCGCTGGTCGAGTTTAATCCAACAATTCAATCGAATTCGCTGATTCAAGATTTCGATATTGGTAATCTTCGATTTGTAACCTTTTCCTGGAGAACTCCCTAAATTTTGTAGTCCACTGGAAGTCCGGACTGTTTGTTGGTCAATGGTTGGGTTCGATCAGCTGTGCACAGTGTTTGTTTCCCGTTGTTTTTGCTTTTGTTGCAACTGTTTATCGAGCACGATGAGCGGGCTCTGCGGGGATTGTTCCCGAGATTTGTCAAATGGCTTTTGAAGTTGGAAGTTTTTTTGGTCAAAAATGCATCCCTGTAATATTTTCCATCAATCTTAACTCCGGGTTCAACCTGGTTTAATTCCAGTTCGACCGAGTACAGAAACACCAACAGACACATCACCGTTTCGCTAAATGTTGGGCGTTTACGAATGAGTTCTTCAGCAGCAACATCTCTCTTAAATAAAATGAAGCTGATATCCAGCGCCTCCTATGCATGGCACATTTTAATCTACACTAATTAAAGTAGAACACTGCAACATTTAATTTAAATCGAAGCATTTTTTACCACGAATTTGTGATACTTTTATTTGGGGTGCTCTTTTTTATGGATTACAGTGTAGTGAGCGTACAACTAAATCTATTTTTCTAACATTTAATTTGCAGTGAAGAAATATAATATCGTTTTGCCGGTAGGTGGCGATATATGATCTAGAAAATAGTATAGTGGAAACAAACCATTAACTTACACCACTTGACGCGGATAACAATCGAGATTGATGGTGCAAGTGCCTACGACCAAAACTAATGGAAATTTGGATTCCATGTTCAGCAGAATTTTCCGCATTGTTGAACAATCATACCTAAGTTTGTCAAATATACAATGTCTATACAAATAAATCCCCAATGTTGGGGGAACAGTGTTTTCCAGTTTCAATTAAGCAACGTAACGAGAACAAGTGCTGAATTTTCCACGCTGTTCTCAGGAGGACACGTCTAAACACACACACACACACACACACATGCACATGTTCTGTAAAACTTATTATTTATTTACACCCCTCGGTGCACCCTCACGCTCTAACCGTCCCCCCACCCACAATTCCGGCACCCACCTCTCACCGTACAGTGATTTGCGTTTCATCGCTTTCGTGCTCGGTTATATGTATTATACACACTGGGTTGAATAACGATTGGCAACGAAAGGATTTCCGTTATCGCATTCTTAATTAATAAAATATATTACTCGATATATATGAAGGCCTCTCGCTCGCTCTTCACTCGCTCTGAAGCAGATACACACATACTGTACAGACACACATACAGGCGTGGTGGCGTGCGCTCGCAAAAGCGCGTCAGGACTCCCCATCGTGTCAGACGCGAGTCAGCGTTTGCCTTTCATCTTTGAAGCATCATTAACAGCCAAACGCTTCCCTCATTTAAGCTCATCTAATGTGGTAGGCATTTTTTGTTTACCTAGAGACCAGCGTCGACTGTAAATTGTGCAGCGCACACATGGGCGCGCGCACAAATATATTACTCCGGTACAGTATTTACAGTAAACGTATGCGTGTTCTCAGATGTTTTGTTTGAACGCGTAATGGGGATCCCTCACTCTCTCGCTCTCTCTCTGCGAGCTAACAATTGCGGTATCAAATTTGAACAGGCTGTTTACATTTATTTGCCTTTTCATTTTTAACCAGTTTATAAAGGGGCTTCGGCGTTGCTAATGTTAGTGAGTGAGGTTCACGGGCCACTTTCGTTGAAGGATTTCAGACGGTCAATTGACAACCGTTGAAAGGTTTCAGGGCGCAGAAAAATGGGATTCGTTCCTGCTTCGTTGCAACAAAAAATAAATAATACAAAAATCCGTAGAGATAGAAATAGGTTGGGTCAGATTTAAGAAGTGGTCAGCGCATCAAAATAAGCGCTGCTCAATAGACAGAAGAGAAGTGGCTATATTTTTGTATGTTTACATTGGTTACTTAGTCAAAAAAGCTCTAAAAGCTTTTCTCTTAAAATTTAACCGATCTGACATCACTAAAAGTATTGCTTTGTGCTCCCTTGATGGTATAATGGGCAGTGCATCATATCAGCTTCTTGTTGAGTGGATCGTGGGATTGTGAGGGTTGAGTCCGTATCGGTTGGAATAACGGATATAAACGGATGAAAGTGAGAGGGGACAGAGATGTTGGTGTATCAAAACCATTAAAAAAATAAAATTTTAAACGCAATGACATATTACTTCTGACAAGGATAAAAAGTTGGTCGCAAGTTGCTGCAACATTTTAAATCACCACGATCTTTAGTATACAAGTATTTCTTAAATGCTGAATACGTCCAAAGACGGCATAGACAGAAGACGGATAACCGAATGCAGGAAATTTGGTGACCTTTGACGTCACAGCGAGCACGTTCAAGCATTAATTTCGCGGGGTGGGGAAAAGTCGTAGTCGTGGTGTCTGTACTCGTAGATGGGAGGAGGTTGATGGCTGGAATAATTGATGCACTCACAAAGGAGTAATGCTCACTCAACATAACGCAAATTCCTGCTCACACCATTTTCGCATCCGTCTCATTCTCGGCTGCTTCCAGAAATTCATTCCAGTACTGGGGGAGGGAGGATGTAGTATTCCGGTGAATATCAGCGCGGTTCGCGGCAAATGTAAAGCTGCCGACGCCTGGTGAAGATCGATAAACCATAAAATGGAACGCCGTAGGTAGGAGCCGGGGCTCTTAGGGGTTTGAAGTTGGACTGCAACGCGTATTAAGATACGGTTGCCGAACGTGTGCATATATATGCTTTTGGACAGTTGTGGCAGGTCAACCGGAGTCGGGGCAATGATTATGTATATTGTAGGTCCTCTGAGTATAGAACTCGGATTACCTTCAGGCGAAAATAGTATGTAATGTATTATATTTTGAAATGACGGACTAATGAAATAAGTATCGGCGTAATGGCGCTTGCGTTGAATACAAATTTCTGAAGTGATGGATAGGGTATATGGACGAAGGAAAGCAAGGAGGGAACTGCTTAAAAAATATTATATTGGAATTGGTAATGTAATCACACACGTGTAGGGCTTGTATTGACAAAAACTCATGATTTCAAGAAGCACAAAATTACAAAGTATATGCAAATAATAAAAAATGTGCATCTGTGTACATGTTCACGTATATTATTCTAATGTGGTTTTGCATTCTTACGTGCATCTAAATTGAATAGAGATAGAAATTATGTCGTTCTTATTAAATTTTACTTTCACCATTTTCTGGCTGATCGTCCAGGCCCCACTGGAAAACTTGATTCACAAAATATACGATTTCATAAATGCAAATCACAAGACCATTTGCTTCAATTGTAATTGAAAGTCACTCGGTTGCACGAAGAACTGCGATATGAAAATATGGCTCCAGTTCGCACCGATGTTCGCATTTTTGATGTAGGCTACACACATTTGGCCCGCCCCCATATCTGCTTGTAGCGCCCCCAGCGGAATTGAATTCTAGAGGATCCGAGGAATGCTATAAAGGAACTAGCGTTGTTCTACCATCGCTGAGGGCTCTATTATTTCCAATGGAAAACAATGTTTTATTGCGCCACTTCGTATCTGCAATTCTAATTATTTACCAATAGCTGGGGCCCTGTAATTAAACACGTTTTTGTCGGCGCGTCTTCGTCAGTACATCGATGCAGTCCTATACTAGTCTCTCTAAACCGTCACGCCGCAACAGCACCGGGGACGAAATATTTTAATTCTCATTAATCCATCAACGACGCCATCAAGTATAAGCGCGAGGCCTAAAACCGATCTGCGAATGTTAATGAAAGTCAGTTCGGCGCTCGTCTCACCTCCCACCACCAACCCACCCTCTACCATCCCCCCATCCCCATGCAGTCATAAAATGTGTTACTGTGTGTACTTATAAAAAATGTAAGACAACACACGTATTACAGTAATGATAGAAAGAGGCGTGAAGATATTTGAAATTGCCTTCCTTGCCAGACGCCTTAAAGGATCATCGGTATTTGCCTATACAAGTTCCGATTCGACAACGTATAGGCGCGCGTATACAAGTAGGCCAACTGTATATAAGGTACATAAATAGGAATTAAAATGATCCAGATAATTGCACGCTAATGTGCGAACCGTGTTATATTATTATTATTACTACATATATATACAATGCTGAGGATTAAACGAGTTCCTGTTACAGTGGTGAATGTACAATTTACGATATTAGATTTGCTCGTGTGTTTGCATTGATTATGAAAGGGCGTAAACTAGCAAGTTATGCTCGTCTACTTTATACAACTTGTATTTAAAGTTAAGCCAAATTTCTATCAGAGATTCCAAATGATTGTAGGAAAACCCATGGTATGCGTGAGTATTTATATAAAAATGATACTGCATTCGAACGTCGAGTGAATATTTCAACTGTCGCCACGTTAATTGAATTATTTAAATTACTTGGTAATTTTTTTTTAATTAACAGTGTGTGAGCTCGTCGAGAGCCTGAAGTCGCGCTACGACGCGCGGATGGCAGTAATTTGCGTCCGCTTAAATTTGGAACAACAAATCGAAATGGGCCCATAAATGAGCTCGGTAATGCCGCAAAATTGAGGTTCCAAAAAATTGACTGTCAAACACTGGATGAGCGAGCACTTACAAGAAATTATCGCTAATATGGGGAGAGAGATGATATTACAGTATGTACGGTGGCATTTGGTGCCACACACCGCTCATCCATTCCTTCCTGGGACCCTAGACATTCATTGACGTGTGTGTAGACGCGAAAGATAAAAGCGCACACCGTTCGAAAAGAATAAATTATTTATTGTATTAAATACCTTTACACCTCATTCAGATATGGTATTTGCAGTTTTCAGCGGGAGTTCCGTCTACAGCAAATTTGGTGCTCCAGAAGTTATCTTTATAATAAAATGGTGCCGAAGCACGCCGAGTCGGATGTCGAGTTAAGGCCGATGTCTTAAGGACAATGAAAGCTAGATAGATATAGCAGTGTAATCCAACTGTTACAGTAATGGTGGATATTTGAAAATAACTTCTCGTTGACCAACGCTACACTCCGTCATAGTCAACAACGGTTTAACTTTTCAGTTATCTTTTAGGATGTTGTTTATTGACCTTCCAGTTCGTTGGTTAACATTTTCCAATTTTTCCAAACTCCCACTCGTTGACGCCAGTTAAAAATTAATCCAACAGTTCAATAAAGTTTTTTTTAAAGAAAAGTGATTTAGGTGACGCTGCGACAGTTAGGGTAGTTCAACGCAGCGCTTAACTCTTGGGTTCCAGGAGGACATTACACCAGTAAGTAAAGCGAAATCACGTTTCGCGGGGAATGCCTTCGAATTTTGGTGTTTCCTCCCGGCTGTCGTGGCGTGCACACACACACACACACTTTTAATGGTTTCTATGTTGCTCGCTTTACGAGGTGTTTAGTACCTTTCGCTGTCTCCAAATGCCCCCTCGAGTGGATATATAAAACGAAGCGGTTATTAACGCACTTTATTCCTATAGGCCCCCATGCCCATACCCAGAGAGAGTGTGAGTGAGGTGTCAGCTTTTCCAGATTTGCTGCCACCCTTCATTATTAGATTTTGCCGTTCTTGCCCCGCGTGCGATACATGTGCATGGGCTACAAAGTTCCATTTCCTAAATGGTCAATAAAGATTTGGATTCGTCAATCATTTGGGACGCGCCATCAAATCAAGTGGGCAATCGCGCAAATCGAAGGCCATTGACTCGGATTACAGGCAGAACTGGCTAAAGGACGAAGTGTCGATGCCTTCGAGCACTATTTCCTGTCCAAGAGTAATCCTGGAGGATCCGGTGAAATGATACTTGGTTATTTTAAAACTGCGACAAAGGTGGCGAAACGTTATTCGCTCTTCGCATTGTCCTTCGATGTCGCAGTTAATTTTTGGGATGGACCAATGCCTTCCATTCGCTATAAATGGTCGCAGCTTGGTGCACTTCACTGAACAAAACCATTTCGACATGTCCAAATGATCAGACGTCAGAATGGTTGATATTCATAACGTGATATATTTAGAAAATAGACAAATACAGTAGGAGATGAAATAGAAACAATGGTGCGACACTCAGCGCCATTAGTAATTTCGTGGGACAAGACTTGAATTTATCTTAGACCATAGTTAACATGGGCGAGCTTAAATGGAAGTTTCGTGAAGCTCTTGTTGTCCTGTCCAGGCGGATCACCAAATCGAAAGAGACGAAGCCTCCTAGCCCAGCGTCATCTGGTGGTATTACGAAGTTGCGACAGGGGCGCGTCACTCTCGAAGGACATTCATGTTGCGATGAAAACGGGGTTGGTTGTTGTGGCAGACCGTGGCCTATCGTAATTAATGTACAGTGATGATGTTCGCGGGAGGCGAGGAGAGAGAGAGAGAGCTGTGATTGTCGTAATTCTAGGAAAACCGCCCCAGTCGCGTGGATGCCCCAGACAAGATCGAGACCAGCCTGGGAGGTTGGGGGGATGGGGGTTGAGGAAAGAAGGGGAGGGGGGCAGGGTTGCGGCTGACGCGAGAGCTTCCATGAGCCCCAATCTCATGTAAATGTCGTCGCTGCCAGCTCGTACATGCGGTCGGAAATCTGCGGTTAAATTTAGCACTTAGGCGAAGGTCAGATAAAAAGAGCGAAAGGATAAATATCGAATGAACGATGCGCGCTTGTTCTCGGCTAACCTTCCCGTCGAACGTCTTTTTTGGGGAATCTAAGGGGCAACCACCCAGGGCCACTACTATTGGTTCAGACCAGATTTACAATCTATTTTTGAACTTTTCCAATACGGTGTTGCACACAACACAATAACAAATTCGTAAATAAGATAGAAGAAGTTCATGTTTCCCTTGATCCACCCGTTAAGGGAAATGTTTGATGCAAATGATTTAGTCAACGCATGAAAATTCCGTATCCGAACTTAAAGACGCTGCGAATTAGGTTTGTCGTGAGATAAGTGTCATTGCACTTGACAACCACGTCTGATTCCAGAGTGCTTGTCTGCGCAGAAATGCGTAGACAACCACTATTTTAATAGGCACGTACGATTCCACCATTCGTTCTACTTTTCAGACAAATTCGCCCAATAACAAACAAGGATTGGTCGAGTCGCTGTTGTATACATCAGTGAAATTTAAAATTGAAGTAATATAAAATTACTACCATAGTGAAATATCAAAATGAAAGAACAGACAGTGTCCGGAAGATGGGCGTGATATTTTATTCTTTATTGTCGGCCCAGGGCGCACTCTCGCTCTAATTAATGGACCGCTCAGGCCCGAATTTGGAGAAGTGTTTGCTAGACACGGGTTTTAAGTGGGTCTTGTATTTTGTTCGAATGGCGCGTTGAATTGGGCGAGCGCGTGAAATAATTAACTCCGCCCCGTCCGGGGGCACTTAGTAGGAATGGGAAAATGATGTTGGCCTATCAATTAATCAGCTCTTTCTCTCGCCCCCTTTTCCCATCCCTCACCAAGTAACAAGATGCGGTCAACGTGCTGGCTAATTCTAAGTAATTCTGGTGACGCGAGAGAGGACAAACGAAAAGTTTGCGCAACTTCGGAAGCGAAACAATGAGAGACATTGAATAAGGCGCATTTGATAATGGGGTATTGATTTTTGACCGCAGTTACCGATTCAAAAATTACGTCAAAATTGGAAAACTTAAAATAGATAGTTGTGAACGATCGCAGATTCCTAAAACTGGATAATAAGCGACTGCACACTGCAAACTGGGAGCTCATAGGAGCGCGTAAAATTCCAATCGATTCAGTCGAATGTGCTGCAGTAGCCGCAGAGATTAATCGAGAGCCATTTTCGTAATACCTCGTACTACGAAAAAAGTGACGTCATACATGTCACGTCCGGTCACGCAAACTCTCTATTTGCGAGCGTTAATGATCAAATGTAGTTATTTCAGAATTGTTTTCTATTGCGAAACAGTGCACAAATATATCGTGCTTCTATCAGAACACGGATAGAATAACAAAGGTTCTGGTGGTTTGGAACTAGAGCCGCGATACTCGTATAGAGCTAGTCGACAAATTTGAGACCAACTCGTGCGTGACGAAATAGGACGATGACACGCGGTCACGTGACACGTTGCATCCTACCCAACAAGACTTCGAACATTGCATTCGCCCGAGGTAAAAGTACGCACCCCCAAAATAAATACAACTCGTTGGATCGGCAGTGTAATATTACCGTGTGGCGCACGAACCAGTTTCCCCTCATCGCTCGATACAGTAGTTTCCCCGCAACTAAGCAATGACGGTGAAGAGCGAAACCAATCAGAAGTGAGGCGCGCAAATCGGCATCCCCAGCAAATGCCGGTGACAGGGACCCGGTTTCTTCTGCACGCGCGGATTGTATCAAAATTCATTAGACAATATGCGATGTAATTGCGATTCGCTCTCGGAAGGCACCACATTTTTTTTCTTTGTTTTTCTGCGCTCGCCCAATGCAATCTGGGTAGTCATCTGAAAAGGTGTCACGACGATCCTCCCGAGACCTGGACTCGGTGAAGCAGACTGATAAGTCCTGACGCTTCGTGTTATATCATGGTACCATGTTGGCGCTATGCTCTTGTCCAAAGTCAAGACGACAATTTTTGACTGTATTTCTTTATTGTATTCCATCTTCACCATGGTTATTTTGCAAGAGCCATTAGCGGCGACAATTCGAAAAAAAAATTCTGTTGTGATACCGCCGAAAGCGTCTTTCCCAAATTTCATCTATACACTCATGCATAATTAATTCCATTACCTTGAGCAAAATATTTTAGTTGAGCTAAACTTCCCAGATAGTTTGTTACTTGGTATTCAGTGTCTCCAAAATGAAAGCCATCCACAAAATTTATGATTAGCGTTGGGGCCTCGGGAGGATAAAGCCATTACACAAATTCTGACGCTCAAATCACAAAAGAGAAGACGTAAATAAAAAAATCCGTTTCTGTGGATTACGCTTGTCAATGTGAGAGATACGTTAACTGGGCGACCGACAGCACAGACATTTTTTCCATTTCTAATTAATTGCCCCAACGCGGTGAATCGCACTTATTAAAAAAATGGATGTCTCGTGTATTGCCCATGCACGGGAACGTATTTTTATAAGCTCGTCAACTATTTTTCTGGCGACTCTGAAAGAGGCGTTAGGCCTCTTCCTCGCTCGAGGATTAAGTTTTCGTCGTGCAAGTAGCGGAGGAGGAACTCCAAGAAGACTAAAACGTAGGCGTGTTTCAAAAGTATTGCCGGCAAATAAACAGCGGCGCGAAACAAATCGTCAACAACCCAGTAACGGTCGTGAAAAAAATTATTTACGGCGGCAAACAAATGTGCGCGAACTAGTTGCTTGAAAAATCTAAACGCTATAAAGAATGAGTTATGAATCTAAGATAATTAGCCGATTGCGTTGAAGAGTTTCTGTTATACATGTGAATACAGATGGGGACGACTGGCATGAAATACGCTGCCAAATATTTATAGGACAGTTTTCAAATGATCTATTTTTATTTTCGACGTGGCGGCATTGCTCTTTCCCACGAAAGGTCATGTCGTCAACACGTTGAAACCGATCGTTACCATTAATTGAGGACACTGGTCAATCTATGATACCCATTTGTGGCAGCCTTGTTTATTTCATTACATCCGATCACGTCAAACATTATGACGTCAGATCAGATCAACCCTTACGATTGTCAGCAGGATGCTTTTCATTGTCATAAGTGTTTCAATAGCACACGATAAAAGTGCATTTCATACCCCCGATTGCGCATTTCGCATATCAAGAACGCTCCAAGGGGCAAACAGCGTCAAATAAAATAAAAAAACAGAAGGTGATTTAAAAAGATAACGAAACTCTGTGTTCTCAGATCCAGGAACATTTCGCAAATAACGAGACTTGTGTGCCCTCGTTCTGAACATGCGCGCATCCATAGGGATATATTTATGCCAACATCCGCTGTTTTATTAAACAAGATACTCATAGACAAGCAAATAGGAAAAATATGTAACGATTAGTTTCACAGTTGGACGCTTTTTTGGCAGCAGTGCAGCGACGCATTTTTCTTATGAATGGCCGACAGGTTTCACAAGTCGACGCACTCACGATGCCTCTTGTCACATTTATCCAGGAAATTTTACTTCTTACTAGAAACAGCAGCTGACAGCGCTAGGCATATATACACTACTGTACTTGTTAGATTTTAATTTTATTGAAGAATGAAAATACGAGAATTAAATGTCATCTAAACTGACTCGAGTAAAAAAAGATATTTCAGAATGTAATTTTTGTCTCGATATACATAACTCATACACATATTATATGCTTTATCCAATATTACCGTATAATTATTACTGAATAAAGAACGAATAATTAATAGTATTTATCTTGTTCATAACCTTTGAGTCAATCCTTCGCAAATTCATTTTATGTAATTGGCAAAATATAATATTGCCTGCATTAGCTACACAGACCATTTTTAATAACGAAGTCAGCTTAACAGATGATACACGAACTATTTCTTGGAATGGGATCTCAAAATGGCATTGCAATAAGTGTTGGTGTATGCTCATTCGCGTGGAAAATAATCGAGCATCCGGGTATTCGAGCGAACACCAATTTCGATCGTCCTGTCTGTCTCTAACGTTTGTGCAGCTTCACTGTGTCCACGTAAGATTGAGCCGCTCTATCATTTGGCGTCGAATTTGCATGATTACAATTTTTATTTATTTGTGTATTTTTAATGTGCTACATTGACGTATGCATTTGTGCATGTGTAAATGAATACCGCGAAGCTTATAAATATGCAAACAACCCAGACTGCCTGATATCGCATTGCGCTGGGGTTTGTCTATTCCGGATCCTCCTATGACCTCAAACGTACAGAATATTTGAAATAATATTTTAAAAATATATGAAACAGATTGCAAATTGTGAGCGTTGACAAATAAATATTTCCATCTTATTAAAGCACTACATAAAAAAATGTATTTGTTAGGTAATTTGGTTTCTCACAAGTCGAACATCACGTTCATATTCACAAATGTGTTAATGCAACTACAGCAGCAACAAAAAAATATATTGAATGCAATCCTTAGAAATTCTTTTCAACTTGCCGAAAATGTTTTTTTCTGGGATCTATTTATGAAACTAGCTGCTATTGTTCAGACGTTCAGTCAGGTCTCAGGAGGACTCCTGGCATCGCGGGAGATCGAGTCTGCCTTCATTAAATACTGCATTCTGAAAACACATTAGATACTAACACGCGAATAATTACAAAATGATATACAAGTAGAGTACAACATTTTCTTGTCCAAACAAACTAATACCGTCCCGGTTGCGTTTCGCGGGGCCAACCGGAACTCACGTGTGGAACAAATCGTTTGGTTCTGCGTGTTCTGCTCAGTTATAAGTCTGATTTCATCCAACAACGCAGAGAGGAGAGGAGAGCCTAAAACATGTTGATCGTCAGTTGTTCTATACTATGATTGCTGTTTCGTCGGCATTAACAAATGCAAATGATAGACGGCACACGCCAATACCAAGAGAAAAATACACTTTGCTTGAGATCTTTTATTTGATTTTTTTAAAATAAAAATTCGCATTTTCAGTGTGTTAAACTAAAACATCATGTTAATAAGAAAGATGTGTTAGGACGTCTGGATGATATTAATCGGAAATGGTAAATAATAGTAAACTATTATTATAAAAGCGAGTACGCGACTCGGTTCGTCTTCTTCATTCGGTGATGTCCCCGAATTCACCATTTCAGATTAAAACATGTCGATTGTGTGTCAAAATTATTGTGATTTATATATACTCCCGTTTAAATTAACTTGTGAACTTTCAAATCCATTTTTATTTTTATATAATCCATTTGTATTCAACAATTCAAAATTATTGAATACAAATTTTGTGAAATAAGACCGAGTACCGATTAAGTTGATAGTTTGAACATGATTATCTCACAAGTCAACATTTCTCAAATATGTGAAACAAATATTTTGGTGATCATTTTATTGGACCACCCTGTAAAATTGATATCGCGGGGGGAAAACAATTGAACTAAATGTACAAAAATATGAGCGTTTCAAAATATTAGAAGTCATGTGCCCATTCTAAAATTCCGAAGGGAATTCGTGGAAATAATTGTACGAATTATGATTAGAAATTATAGGTAAAGAATGTCGGAATGGAAAACATATGCCGTCCCAATGGCATCATTTCTGTAATACTTCTTCTCCCCAAGTTCCAAGTTTCAGACGCGGGCCCATCAAATGCTCGTCTGCAAGCGGATCAATGGAAACCAGGCTCAGAGAAGAATTGACCGAGTTGGTCGCTCGAAAGAAAAAATTGAGATGAGCCCCGAAAATACATAAGAGAAAATTTTTTGGAAATCCGTTTTTCGCTCGCTGCCGTCGCGCAGACACACACTTCGCTTAAACGAATAGCTTCCTATTCGGACGGGCAACGGCAGATCCGTAAAACCTTTTTGCGTCACACACACATATATATATATATATATCTACTGTATGTAGGTTTTTCCTCGAGTTAAGAGAGTGAACGGATGACTGAGATTTATGACGCGTTCGTACCATTTTGAAAGAATTCTTTTTCCTCCTCCTCACTCGCGCCACTCTCTTTCTACAACGCACCCAGGCCAGACTTTGTGCTGGAGAGAGGTATTTTATTTCCGCGCTTTTCTTTCCTTGCTCCGACTGTGTGTCTCTCTCTTCCCGGGTCGGTTGGCTCTCCTTGGAACCGGTGGAACTGCCGAGTTATTCGGGCGCGTCGCGTGTCTCGGTTGCGTCAAGAAAATATGAGTGACGCGGCCGCCACCAGACACAACCCAGAACTGGGTTCGTAGCCAACATGCGATTCCGATTTCTTCTTTTAATAATCCAATTTTCATTCGTTATGATTCCCGTATCCAATTAAATGGACTTTTGATGGTCAGCTAAGAATGTTACTAGACGAAACACTTCGGCGACTACATGGATGTAATGAAGCGACCGACTACTCTAGAGATTGGAACAACGCCCAGTCTCGTCGATATGCAAATAATCGAATCAGCAAAAAACAGAAATGCCTCCCGAAAAGGAGCAGTCGGGATTAGAATGCGTCTTTTTCAGTTTGACCCTTCCATCAGACAAAGATTGATAAAGCAAATGAAAACAATAAAACAAATTGTAGAATCTAATAATTTTTTAAGAAATTGAAGAAAATAAGAAAGGGAAAGGAGAACTAAATCATTTCGCAATGAGACGTTCAAATTTTAATATTGGCTATTTTTAAGTTGAAAATGAACATGTGAAAGGTACACACTGTAGACTGCAGTAGGTTGTTTACAGTTACTTAAAGCCAAATATTGTACTATTCTTGCAATAATCAAAACTTAACACGTTGGTACATTCGCACGTACAAACCTGTTAAGTTTACTGACTGTGGCTCGGCGGTCCCGGGTTCGATTCCCGGCGTGGGTTCTCAGAAATTCAGATCCTAGAGTACTGGAAGTGCTCCTCACCTAGTGTCTAAACACCATGAGGGGTTCAGAACGCCTGTAGTGCGGATGACTACAGTTATTGGAACTAAAAAATATATATATATCTGATAAATACCATGTACGTGCACTTATTTGAGTTGCCCTTAATTTCTGCCCATCTTTGTTGATCGTGCATTTAGAATATTTCTAATATTTTTTGGTCTCTGGTTTCTCTAAATTTCTCAAAGTCGAAAACAAATTTAAGTTTAGTCACACTCTTTTTCGGGATCAAACTCAAAAATGGTGTGCCCCCGGGTGCACACTTTCGGAGTAGACCGAACAGTGTCCCATTCTCGTCACGTCACCCCCCTCCCCCCACCCACCCCTTCTCCTATTTTTCCACGTTGTGAAGCATTACAATGCAAACGTATACCATAAAGCTGAAAAGGCGACAAGGTATAGTCCACGGTGATATTCTCCGAGGGAGCGGGGGATTCCGAGTCTTTCCTTTTCGTCTTGGCAGGAGTCCAGAAAATCGGCGACACGCTGCGTTCGGGATCTCGAAACTATCTGTGTGGATGGAGAGAGAGTTCCCCCCCAAGAGTTGGAACTATAAACCCGAGCGCTATCTCCCCGTGTAACCTTGTTAAAATTTGTTGAAAAGCACTAATGATCAACGATTGTCGGAGGAGAAAAAAATAAAAAGAAATAATGCCTCCGTTCAGCTATTCTATACACCAATTTTAGTTGCACCAAAATACAGATTTTTTTTTAAATGGAGAGGAAAAACGTCATTGAGTTCGCAGACAGGAGTGCCAAGTATTTATGTATTTTTGGAGATCTTCAGGGATTGTCCATTAGTGAACCTTTCATGCATCGGATCGTTAAAGAGGTTATGCAGCGTTTATCTTTGTATTGGCACACAAACACAAATAGGAAGCATAAAACATGCTACATGACCTTCGCTTTAGTGTCACCAGGGCTCAATCAATTACAATTTATGAAAAACTGAACCTGGAAATATTTTGCCAAAGGCTCGATTTGGTGGCACATTCTGGAATTACAATTTGGGGAGCGAAATAAAAGTAATTTGTAATCAATTTGTTTAGTGGGTTGTAAGCTAGCCTTCAGAGAACCCCATCACGATGGTCATTTCTTGGAATCAGACATAGTTGGCATTACTAAATACATGTACATACCGCAAGCCTATTAGCCGAAACAGAGCCAATTTGCTTAGCGGGAGCCAACTCGTGTACCCTGTTTATTTACAATTCAGATAAATACGCCATTAAGTTCGAGCAAACAGGCCGTAAAACAGGGTCCATGCTCTTAAATCGTCTATTACAAGTGGGCTCATCATATACGTATTTATTCAATTTTCGTTGACGTGTTCCACAGGCCCACGACCAACTCAAAACCAGTGAAGGTGACAACGCTCTGTGTCATTTCTTAGCAGCGACACTGTTGGGACAAGTATGCCATATCGAAGACCGGCGTATCTATAAGTCCCATCTCCGGTCCAACTCAACCCCCCTCCCTCCTTCCATCCCGCCCATCACCACCACCTTCTTTAGTCCACCCCCCCCCCCTCCATCCCCTCACATTTCCATCTCAAACGTCATTCGCTCTTTCCCCATACCACGTGGCATTGTCATTTCGTGAGCCGAAAGTGTCTCTGGAAACGCTGGTTGCCATTTTGGAAACGCGGGACATAAATTATTCATTGAAATTTGAGAAATGCTGATATAAATCAATAAAAAAAAATTGGCATAGTTTCACTTTTCGATTAATGCTCCCGCTAGATATGCAGGTTATCGGATATGGGGTTCATCATATATGCGGCTTCAAATGTATTTTCCGCGCGATACGGGAGCGATGATGTACAGTATTTTTGGAAGATTTGGATGCGTTTTGAGAGTCAAAGACGTTCTGTTATACTGATATTCCGAAGCAATAAGTCTTGTTTTGATTTTGATTTTGTGCGGGGGTTTCGAGAAACTAGGAAATCTTGCGAAATAGTTGGTTAAGATACGGTACCCAGTGAGAAAATAAAATTTAAGCTTAAATATTGTTGAAAGTGGGATATGAAAAAACAAAGTCAGACATTGTCTTTAGCCTAATATCGCTATATGGTTTTAAAAAAATATTTTTAAAAAATACTGAAACGTTCCTATCGTCTTCATTTGTACGAATAATTTGGAAGTCCACCCTTGACATTTATTTTTCATTATTATAGATATTAATCTAATACATCTGTATACGTACATGTAGCTTTAATTAATGTGTTGTAATAACTGTCACAACATGTACATTGGTGGACAGTTCTAGAAAGTCTTGCTTGCATTGACAGCAAAGGAAACCCCAAATTTATTACGCTTTTGAATACGTTTATATTGAAATCTTAACCACAGCTGTGCTCAATAGTCATATTTTTCGAATAGTTTCTTTCAATAAATAAACATATATTTTGATGAGGTCAATTGCAAAATCGTTATGCATATTTAAATATTCAGGCATAAAATATTCATGATTTGAAAAAATTAAACATTAAATTTCTAAATTTTTGCAAAAATAGTTGGTGGAAGGCAATGTGCGCAGTAAACTTGTGCAATAAAATCTAGCAATCCAGTAGAACCATTCGTAAGTTTTGCTATGTGTGCCAGACGAAAGAAGGCACACATGACAAGTGGCACTGGTGGTACGCGTGCAATGTGCTATGTGCAAAAAAGAATTGGACCAGAACGCCATTGTCGGAGTCGTCGTCGTCATCGTCGTCGTCGTCGTCGGTAGGCCTATCTATGTACGAGCTCGCTGCTCTAATTCGAAGGCGCATTCCTCACGTACGTGGCTTTATTACGCGCCCAGTCCATTACTGAAGAGAGCACTCTACCATAGGCTCAAACAATCGCGCGCATGAGCGTGGATCGCGCGCTTCCGCCAACCCGTTCGTGGTTTGGAAAATGGCGCCTTCTCATTTCATTACAGCATTCAACCATATCAGTGGTGTTGATCTGCAGCGAAAAATAAATCTATATGTACGATTGGCATCTAGAAGTCATTGCTCCTACCTCGAAATACAAATAAAAACAATCCGACAGATGAGCCTTACCGTACAATTACTTTGAATGGGCTGAATTCCATCAATGTTGATTTTTGGAAGTTGGTTCAATTTGTTTAGTAATAAAATTACGCAAGCTATCTATCTAGATTCCAATATACACTTTTAAAAGAAATGAACGTTCCCCATCTGGCAATTTTTGAAATTGCTGATTACAATCTGGTAATTTATGGGCACGATATACTTGGAACTGTTTAGGCTTATGTTGTTGAACTATGACGACCTGGCTGTTGTTTCTTAGCCACAAACCTTCGAGATAATGAGCGTAAATTGACATTCCATCGACTGACATTCAAAATGGCGTTTAAGCCGTCAACCAAACAGCGGGTCCTATGCATGCGAACAATTTAAATGTAACTGAGCATAGAAGCAGACAACAAGTCGTTTCTAAAATCAAACCTGGTAGCGATGCAGACGCGCACTAAGCAATTGCATCTATTTTTGGCGACAACCTAAATGTAAAGGAGTGAGGTTTGTTTTCATACGCCATACACAAGACAAGACCACTGTCAACTTTCTGTCCCTGCAGGTTTATCAACACGTCAGGTCAAGATCAATATACTGAATAATTTTACGCTGACATTGGGAGGGGAAAGGCAAACGGAAGCAGCGCCAACTATTGACAATGTAAGATGCGAATACGGCGAGATAAGAATTATCAAGTCTTGAACGACACCACGCGTGAAGAAAGCGACGTCAGCGCCGTCTGCATCGATCTACGGTTTGGCCTGTCGTCAACTTGACAGCATCGTTCTGGAGTGGCGGTGCGAAGAAATGGCCCCCGTAGCACGTACGCGTTGCACACTCGCGCATCACAATATCAAGTATTTTCAAAGAAATACTGAAGACTCGTACTTGTGAGAGTGGAAGAATGGTGAGAGGAGAACGAAAAACGCACTACAGTTAGACAGCGCGTACACGCAATTACCGTGATACTTCACACCGAGGCACTAGAAGGCAACAAAAATCATCGTGCTAGGCACCAGAAGATGCTCTAGCACGTACCGGGTTGCACCACTAGGTATTTTGAGAAGACCCACGCTGTTTATTCAATTTAAAATATACTTGGGGCGAGAAGAAAGACACTAACCGTCGATTCCATCACAAAAAAAACAGCGGTACTAAGAACAGCTCTTGGAAAAAGACCGTGTGAAAAAAAGTGCACGCTAAAAAAAGACTTTTTTTCGTTCGACTTTATTGTCACATAAACCTTTTTTTAAACCAAAACCTAAAATACTCGCTGTTGCAATGTGTCCAATGAGGTTCCATGATCCCATCTAATTTTTTAAGTTGTCAATAATGAATATCGGTGTGAAACTCCTGACCGGAATGGTTCACTAGTTCAGATAAACGAACCCATTAGAAAATAGAAGGTTAATACATGTGCTATGCAGGTAAGCCGCCCACATAACAGGGGGTTGCTTTTGCGAAAGAGACTATGCAGAAATCGTGTTGAGCCTTGTAGGTTTATTCTGTTAGCCATAGATACATGCAGGCATCGATACGGGCATGTCCCTTACATCCGCCACAGCATGGGAAGAAGAGTTTTATTTTATTTTCAAAATTTCATTTTCCATCATCCTAAAGACAGCTGATGATCGCAAGTGGTGTTGCGTGAAACTGGTACTGTCTACCTTGGGTAATTATAGATGTAATTTTCCACGGGAGATGTGGATGTGGTAAAATTGTTTGATGTGTTTCGTCATCGTCTTATCTGTAACGTCAGTTTCCCACGGTTTTCTAGTTTAATTTTTTCATTTTAAATAATAGTTTACTATTATTACATTAGAAGAGTTATCGCCAACTCACGTTCGTTTTTTTCGTCCGGTCTGTCCCGGGCACAACCCCCATTTTTATAATTATTCTGTTAGGTTTAGTGAAAACACTATCCGACCACATCTGTAATAAGCACCCTCTGGTGGAGCTCCAGAGCATAAGTTGGCTCGCTTCAGACAAGAATAGAGAAAAATGTGGGTAAACCTAACAGGGAATTGAGATTTGCCAGACAAATCCTCATCTACAAACAGACAAACCACTAGATGACCTCAACCTTCTCTATAACGCACATCTTGGTGACGACAGTATGTTAAGAATCAAATTTGTATGTAATATTGATATCAAATTTGTATGTAATATTGATACTACGCTGGATGACGATAACAGCGCCGTCTAGTGATAATGCGAGCCGTGTACAACGAGAACTCGCGTGACACGAATTTTAAGCCGCCAAACCGTCGACAGCGAGCCAAGCCTGATGTTTGGTTCACCTCTCCCCATCCCCACCACTCGGCTCCGATACAATGTTCGAAGGACACGTGTGCACTTCGGGTTAACCAACTTTTTAATATTCCAAATTTATAACACGCCCGTGTGTGTGTATGCTGTGAATTGCTCTAGCCCGAACGCGTCGATCTGTAGGCTAATCGGGTGCCGGGCGTTATGGAGGAGACAAAATGTGCGTGACGCTTGTGCATGCATGTGTGCGCTCGCACAGACACGGCGGGGAGGGGAGGCCATCAATTCATTGCCCGATAAGCCCCGACGCCGCCACCGTTATTGTTACCATGATCGTCCGACGCACCCTCCCCCAACGCACCACACCACCATCATATCACACACCGCCGCCGATTCGCGATTTCGGGCGATGGTGGGGTGTGTGGATATCGAGGCGCGGCTTCCGCAGCCCGAATCGATCGCGCCAACACCACCACCGAGAAATACAAACAGGCCAAACTACTGTATATACAGTGTGTATAGGGGGAGGGGGAGAGGGAGTTGGGGTAAGGATGGGAATAATCGGCCCTGTGACAGTTCGTCCCCCCCCTACACACATTAATCAGTGCGTTTTAATTGATCGTGCGCGCGCGTGCCGGGGTTATTACGTCGACACGCCGCCACAGCGCACATACAGCTCCGTCGCGGTCAGATACGAAATGCGTAGATGGAGAATCGTGTTCACTCTTACCGGGTTTCCGATACGGCGGAGTACCTAACCATAACTAAAGGAAATGTTGTACCCTCACTAGGTGGTGCCTCGGCACTATGCGAGGAGCACAGTACCCCGGAATCGGACAAACAAGAGACGGCGCCGAGAATCGAACCCGGGGGGCCTTCGCGCACAAAGTCTGCCTCTCAACCATTTGAGCTGTGACAGGCCATAAAGCCAAATATTTCTCGAGAGGAGATATAAATCTTCATTTAAAAAAAATTATCAGGAAGGGGTATTTTTATTCTTCCCAGTGCGCCCTAAGAGGGTCTCGTGTGGCATAGTGGTTAGCGTGTCGAACTGTTATGTCACGCAAGATCGCAGGTTCGATGCCCGAAGGAGACCTTTCCAATTTTGCGGGCGAGAGAAATTCCAGCATACGCCTTCCTTCGGAATGAAAGTAACCAATAATGTACGATTTCATCAGGTACACGTTTAAGATCCCTACCTATGGTTTAGGCTAGGCAAAATTTCCTAGCCGTCTCCTGTGGGGTTTTAGGGCGGAAGCCGCTCAAGAGACAGTGCTCCATGAACAGATAAAAAATCTCAATGGCGAATAGGTTAAACGTAGCGCCATCTCCACTATTCACAATTTGGAAACAATCCTGCTAAACAGCAATAAATTTTTTTTTTATAATTTGATCACTTAGAATTTTTCAAGAGTCATTCCGCGATTAGTCACATAGGCCTAGGTTATGAAAACAAATTTACTAGTCAATTTTAATGGCCATAAAATGACCAACGAATTTGCTGGAGCGTCATAAAAAATCAATACATACGAAACGTCAATATATTTTTATTTATTGAATCATCGATAACCCGCGAGCGTCTAACTGGAAACGCATAAACACGGTTACACGGCCTTATGATAATTGTCACATAATAGGCATAATCCTTGTTTTATTAGCTTGTCATCCAAAACATTATCATTATTTATCGCCAGCTGTATTCAAATTAATTCCACGCAACCTGACAAACACAGGAGACCCCTTCATTCACGCACTAAATTAATATAAAGCCACAAGGATGCGCCCCCTGCCTGGCTTCAATGATTGAGCGTGTGTGCCTGGATACGGATAGTCACCACCTGATGCAAGTCTGGGTAATCACATGCACGACACACTAATGATATCGATAAAACAAACCAACCAAATAAAAATGCATGTATATACATGCATTTTTAGCATAAAGCATGTAAAGCCTTTGCGGCTTTCGGTGAAATTTTATTTGGTTGGTTCACTATTACAATACCTTCGTGTTATGGAATCAGATAACAAAAATAGTTAATATGATAACTTCAGTTTAGTTGGAACTAAGAAAAGTATTTTTATTGTCAAAAAAGAAGCTAAATGAGCTTAACTGACACAGGCAAAAAACGTCCCTACAATTTGCTACTATACTAAATCCCTCGTTAACATCACCTTGTTCTTTTCTTTTGTTTGCGACTTTTGGTGGTGTTTGAAATGTCAAAAGTTCCTGGCTTCAAATTTAGTGGGCGGATTATGCAAGGAACGACGAACAAGCCATATTTTGTTAAAAAAGAGACGTCCTGATATTACATTTCCTGCAAACTGCCAGGTCTAAAAAGCTTAAAACTGTCATCTGCAATATGGTGCAGTCGCATGAACACCAAGATGTCATAAATAGGTCAATCCCATTAGAAGAAATATAGCATTTTCAAATTAAAAATCATTTGCGTATTTAATATTTCCGGGAGAGAAAAAACTAATTTTTATTTTATGATGCGCAAACAAAATAACGAAAATGAGTTACCTTACTTTTCCCTACCACAAAAAATATTATTAAAGTAGGTAGGCTATGTAAGTCAGTGCTGCATTACAATCATTATTTTGCGTTCTAGAAAAATAATTAGCTCTAATATTTGCATTAAAAAATTGAAGATTTTTGCGGCTGTAAAACTACTCCGACTTCAATAATACTGTATACTCATGAAACACTAGGATATTTACACGAGTATTTAGCCCATAAATAAAAAGCATAACATGTACGGTATAAAATAAGCTATACTTTTGATTAGTCACGATTTAGTCACAATGGAAGAAAGACGCAATTAAAGAGTGCGAAATAATATTAAGTCTCAACATGCAGGCAATCAACTGCTTCATAGCAGTCACGAAATAATATTATCCGCATTTATACTAATATGCAATACAATACAATAACGCTTAAACTACTCTATTTAAACTACGAGTATAATATGTTCTACTGTACGTGTATTAACCCAATTTTTCTTTTCATATTTTCCCATATTTTCTTTAAGTGCAATAGTCGATTTCCCATCACCGTTTTATATCATTCGTGTCATAGCTCCACGAAATGGTACAATAATATAAAGGCTTCTCCCGCAAGTGCTGTCTCACTTTCTCTCCGCCATTTTGATTCGGCAATGGCACGTTAAGGCTTACTATCCACGCCTTCGCCATTGTAAGTTGTAAAATTCGTCGCGGCACATCCGTTCGCCATGTCGTTGTGACGTAGCCTTTATCTGTTTGTCTCCTCTATCCACACACAGTATATCGACGGCTTATGATTATAACAATTGATTTTGAATATTCCTGAGGGATAACCGCGCCGAGCATAAGAAACTTCGCCAATTTTATTAGGTGTTAAACTATACGCATGCCGGCGTTGGCCCGGCATATAAACTGGTAACGTTTTTGTAGTGACACGCCGGATCTACAATACTCTGCATTTATGCACTAGTACAAGGTTCGACTGGATTGCAACTTCCTGACATAGGTCAAACATTTTAAAATTATATCTGGTTGCTTAACATAATGGCCGACCAGCGTTGCGTTAAATTATTTTACCGATATTTACGATTAGTTTCATTAATTCGAATAAAACACTAGATAAATTAATAAAATACTTGAAAATAAAAGGCTCGGTGTCGATTGTCGACACGACTGATTCTGCATTCAATGTTTTTATTTATCGTAAATCAACAAATAATTAATGTATTATTTTGGTCGTTATTTTGGTCGTTAATGACTTAATGTCATTAAGTCATTCAATAAAAAATCATATAAAAACTATAATCACAAATTATTTAAAAATTCAGACATACTAATTTGACATATTTTAAACAAATTCGACAGTCAATATTTGAGTCGCCAGTTGCAAATACACAAAAGTTTAAAACGGCGCTTTAATACATCTTCCATTTAATTTAGTTTCTTTAATTTAGTTTTCTACTGAATATTAATGGTAAATATACCAGTCGGTGGCGTGGTTTTCATTTTTCCTATAAGCTAAATAAAGTTTGTTATTGTCGACAGATGACAACAGTACATCTTTGGATTTTAGGAATAATGTACATGGCGTTTAGAGCAACCAGGTGAAAACGGTTTTTATTCGCAGCTAGTTTCTTTCATTAGTCACCACAAAGCCGTACTATGAAACCCGGAATCTGCTATGGCGGATGTTGTGCTGAAACGCTAGTTGCGCATGTGTTTCCAAAATGGCAACCCCCATCGGCGCTGACGTTAACACAAAAGTAACACCGTTCACTACTAGAGTGCGCTTAAGTATTCAATGTAACCGAATCCGGAAGTGCCAATGATGACAGTCGTACCAAGTGGTGACATAATAAACATTCGTAATAAATTAGAAAGTCTATGAAAATATGTCAACATTTTTTAATTAAAATAATGTTTCAAATTTTTATCAAATAATTAGGTCGTCAAAATATGAATTTGTCCTGTTAATCGCTAAGAAAATCTAAAAATTTCACAAAGGAATGCCTTTAAGATTCCTTAGAAAAAATTGCTTATGCGGGGTTTAAACCCATTGAGACCCCAGCCAGTACACCACGCCAGGACACGTCCACCGGAGGTCGCTACCTTCACCTGGACGTTACAAATGTGTAGCACGCAGTGTCCGAGCAGTAGGAACCGTGAGTCACCATATTGACTGGCAGTTTTGATGCTATGGGAAAAAGCCATTTCTACTATATGATTATGGAAAGCATCGCTAAGAAATGCACATCACGATGTGCGCTCCAACCTTAAACCTCTTTGGATCTTTTAATGAAAAGGTGAGTCAAAAAGCACTGCTCGCCCTCGCGGCTTAGAAACTCATCCTAATGTAAAAACGTTGCGTCCGTGCAACGTTGAATGGGAGTGGATGGAGAGATGGAAAGAAGAAGGAAAAATCTGTCTATAGAAATGGAGACCGATGCTGCTTCACTGGTATTGGAAAAATTTGCAACGCCTTTCACGTTTTCAAATATTTTTTTCCACCCATCATCCTCCTCACCACCACCACCACCACCACCACCACCCACTCCTCTTATACAGTATTGTGTCTCCACTCCACCCGCGCACGCACCTGCACCGCGCATGCGCGTACCGCTTAGGTTAAACTTTCTTGGCTCGCTCGCTCTCGACTAACTGGCGTCGAGCAGAGCGAGTCGTCGTGAGGTCAGACTGAATATAATTTACTCGCATCTGGAGACCTTTTTCGTCGTCAAAATTTCATACAAGAGTCACGTAGGCCTAGATCTATGCGCGCGCGCGCGCGCGGGCGATCCGGGGAATACGCGCACAGAGGTATCCCTTGTTCCCGCACGCGTTTCAGACATGCACGACGCGACCCAGCCCCAGCCCCAGCCACCGCCGCAGTTTCCGAAATAGACGGCGGCGGAGCGCGACCGGGGAGTATCGAGTTCTGTGACGTGGACGGGAGCCAATGCGCGTGCCCGGGCGCGTCTATTGATTGCAGTTGAACTTTGTGCATTGTGCAATTAGTCGTCGCTTTCCTAAATTCCGGCACCGCGCCATCACGATGATGATGATGATCGAGGTGCTAGAGCTGGATTATATACCACTGATGTGGTCGTGCGATGCCAAAGAGTAGCTTGGGCTAGAACACAGGAGTCGTTATTCGTCATTGAAATAAAGTTTTATTGAGATTCGGATCAAGTTTGGCACAAACGTATCAACAGAATTTTTCGAAAATTAATGTTCATCGATTTTCCCCCCGTGTTTTTTAGCTGGGGCCATTCACAAATACACAACATGGTTTCCATTTCTGAGCCTTATTTGCTTAGTGCATCGAGAATTTGAAAACAAGATGTTGATTAACACCTGTGCCGAGTTTCAAGAGAATCACGTAATCGCAAAGATATTACAAAATAAATTTTGGCTTTGTGTGCCGTGTTCGAGACTATAAAATAAGCGAACCCTTTTTATGGTCTCGAACACAGGCTTGAACCAAGTCCGGCCACTAACTAGGCCACCAGGGAAGAACAAGATCTTTGAACTTTGCGATGATGTTTGCAAGGGGAAATTGATTACAGGTAGGCGGATTGCCTAAATATTTATGATATACGTAAGTCGAATTTGTCCAATCGAAAATATAAATTGTTGGATATAAATTGTAGGATAAACCCTAGAAAATAAGCTTTGCGGGGTCTACGCTAGCCGATTCTACCGCATCCATGTCTTTGACCACGCCCACATCTGGGACAACTGTAATCTTTATATTTCAAGATGAGTTTGCGTCCGAGTTGGAGAGCACAATTTTTATTGCAGCTGTAGGAATAAATCACGGGCTTCGTGGAGGATTGCGCATCAGTATGTCTAACCTTAATACACCGTTTGCATGATTCTTTGAAGACCATCGAGATGGAGAGGACGATAAAACGAGTTTATGTGCTCGATAATATTATTTCACCATGACCTGCAACTTATTCCAAAGTCAAAAACACAATAACGTGAGACGCAGAAAGAATTTCGAAGTTCCCATGTAAACGGTGGTGTGGAACTAAATCTGTTTACTGTGTGTGTACACAATCGGTGATTTGACAAAATTCAGATACACTACGAGAATACATGTGTATGTGAAAGTATTTTGAGAATACAATTGTTCACTTCATATGGCCTTTGCAAGAATATGCAAAATGTGCACCGACAACCCTGTTATACGGAAGCAAAATTTTAAAAAACTTCGACGAATACACATAACACATTGTACAAAACCAGTAACAATGTCAGAAAAATTCATGGAGGCTATTTCAAATTTGTCGTCAATTTAATAATTAGAAATTCAATAGACATCCTTTCCATTTTATATTGCACTTAAAAATAATGAATAGTAGATATGAAGCCGATGGTAGTAATAACAAATATAAAATAATTGATGGACTGCAATCCTGTCTATCTGCGACAAGATCGTCAAAAAACAACGTTTACTTCAGATCTTCAGGAAATAAAGAGAAAAAGATTTGCGAAACACAAAGGCGTACACAAAGGTATCTTTGTAACGTTTGTTAAATTGTACTGTTATCAAAATTGATTTTTTTTTAAAACAATATCCAAACGAAATTAAGAAAAATACAAATACAATAATCCAGTTACTTGTGTACTGTAAAAAAAAGTAACTTCTGTATTAAAAGATTTATTTTCTCTTGAAGCTAGCTACATTTTTCAAAATTCTTGGATCATCTTAAAACATTAACTGTTTACGAGTAGATGTTAATGTACTTGTAAATATAATTACAGGGTGAACCTGAAACTATGGACCCCATTTATTATTTTTAATAATTGGCGGACTAAAACATACATTTTAGAAAGATAGACCAATTAGGTACTGTTGAGCGTCGTCGTGAAAATGCTCGCCGATCAAACAGTGTGCAAACGGCCGACTTAAAAAATAATGAACGGGGTCTATAGTTTCAGGTTCACCCTGTATACAAGTATTCTACAAAGACAAACGATTCTTCTAGAATCTCTATTTTAAAAAAATGTTTTAATAACAGTTGTCCAAATTGTCACTATAACACGGTGTCAACCTCATCTGCTCCACCGACCGAGCAAATTTGGGTCGATGATCTTCGGGGACTTTTAACAATAGGCCGCCACCACACATGAACGGGCCTCGGTTAAGCCTGGATCGGAGATATCACAATTTTTTAGATTTCGTCGTTGTGCTGGGCGGTGTCAGACGTCCGGGACAAAAAAAAACTCCTCTGCTAAAATTAAATCATCTCGCACCGGGTTCTTGCGCATGCGCGTGAAGAGGAGAGAAAGGATCCGGCGACGGCGACTTCGCTTTTCAAAAAGATAATAATACCGATTTTCGGCTATCGCTTTCACTTATTACGTATTTCCCAACTTCTATGTGTAGTTTCTTTTTTAGCTATTGGCGAAGATGTACGGGGTAGGGTGAGGGAGGCGGGCGAACGTCAAACGGCATCACTTTTCGTGGACTTGGGGATAATTAGGTTTTGCTACAGATAGAGTGGCCCGCACCCTGTTCCATATTGAGAAACGATATCCAATATCCAAACGCCCAATGATACATAATGGAAAGAAATAATTACGATTCCTTCGACTACAGAGTACAAAGCAATCTTGAATGAGCTTCTTAGCTAATGAATGTAATCAGTTTTATACATATAAAAATACAATACCGTTTGTTTAATTTTTTTTAAATTACGATTCATTTGATCATATCTATTTTTTAAAGATAACCCCAAATTAAGGAATTACTACGATTGTCACTACGCATTTGATGCTAAAAAAATGTTCCGAAAATTCGGCGCAGAAGATAACATCTATGGGGATGAGCGTTCTACACAAATGTAAAATTGTAAATTCCACATAATATGGATACGCAAGTAAGCTCATTTCTTTAAAAATAGTAGCTAATGATACCGATATAAGAAATAAAAAGAAGTAAGGGGAAAATTGCAGTCCAAGCAATTTTCTCCTTACATCTTATTAAGCTCATTTCATTCATCAAGTCATTATTTTTTCACAAAAACTAATTTTAATTAATTTTGAAAGATAACCATTACGTAAGTTGCAAACATATCAGATATACATAAAAAATCTAAATAACTTTATAGTCTAGCATTGTCATTGGAACTTTATAGTCATTGGAAATCTTTTTGTGTATGCTCGGCGCAATTTATTTTCCAATTTATAATTTCACAATTGTTCGGTCTGCCTGAGAGACATATTCATTTATCAGAGTTAAAAGAAGATTGTCGTGACCGTACATGTGCCTGGATATAGGAGAGAGAGAGTTCATCATTGTTAAACTGATTGACTGGATAACAATGTGCTATTAATTGGAATGTCATTTCGCTTTCATGCGAGAAGGTAGAGACGCAAGATTGGTTCCATCTTCATTTTCTGGAAATGATTGGAGTTATTCATTCGTCGAATGGAAAAAGCTGTGCGTCTTATGATTCCTCTTGCAAATCGTTCTCAGAAAATCGGCAAACTATTCTTTCTGAGGTATTTAAAAAAGCAAACCCCACGCATGCAATCGGTTGATATTGCATCAATTGTTAGCTGCCATCAACAATTTATTTTTACTTCATCGTTGCAACATGTGAAAAAATATTTTGTGTTGCAAGCATTATCAACGTAATTTTGAAGAGCGAAAAAAGATGAATACCTTTTGTCTGTGCAAAAGTTTTGATATTCTGTCACTTTGTTATGCGGATCACACGTGCTGGTTTAAATGAATTGCTGTAGGATTGTCGCTTTTGTTGGTTCTACCAGCCATTAAACCCATGTGTCTTGGCGTGAATCCGTTTCGAATAATACAACATGCTGACCATTAAAATAAATTCTTCCTTTCCAATACGTGTCCGCATAAACGATGTGCTCCAAACATACAAGTATATCCTCCCCAGAACACGCATATGGGGAAGGCTGCACTGTACTGCACAGTCGCCAAGCCATGTGTGATTGCCTCCTTTCGTCTTTTCAACCAGAAAACAAGGGGCAACGTGGTCGTGCCAGTTTGGCGCACATACTGGTTTCACATCGAAATAAGTAGGGGATGCAACGCTCCCGACCGTCCTCGCGCATTCGTAACATTGAATCTGTTGTGTGGTGGATAAAGTTTGCTCATGAGTATCGGGGGGGACGGTGTTTCATTTGGGGTGCTCAGTTCTCAGCAGGATATAATAGATGGCCGCAGTCAGGACGGAAAATATGGAACACTCGGCGTATGTGTGGGGGGTGCGTGTATTGGCACCGGCCAATCCATCACCCGCAAGTTAGTTCGAACGATTGTCGAAGAACCAGTGCAACGCGCGTTCCAGAGATTGCGATGCTGTGTCTCGAATAGAGAGCGCGAGAGAAAACCGTGAAGCAGAAGAAGAAAAAGATTCGAACGAGAGAGAGGTCGCGATGGTGGAAAAGATAATTTGTCAAACTGATAGTAGGACGGCGGGGGTGTCCGTGCAACTAGCTGAGCACGCAGTTTTTGAAAAGTGGTCTGGGCCACCAGCGCCTCCTGGGAGACAAATCCGAAAGCCATTTTCCAAACCAAATTCCTGCGCACCATCGCACAGGAAAGCTAATGGCCAAGATTATGGCAGCTGGAAAATTGAGTTATTGACCTGACCTCAAGTCCGTCTGTCAGCCGGGTCGTGGACGGAGATTCGTTCGCCGAGGTTTGGGTGGCATCAACGCGGCTTGCAGCCAAAATGACTTACAATTTTTTTTTGTCTTGGACACGGCCACAGCCACGTAGACACGCGTATACAACGGTTCCACTATCTATAGGAATATACTGCCAAGTTGGTGTTTTCGGGTACAATAGGTTTCATGCAATCTAAGTAAACAAAAGTAGTCGTGATATTTTTTATATATATGTTAAGCCGCCCGCAAGCCAATGCAACCGTGAAAGATGTGAAAGGAAACCGCGCTAGGCCAGGTTACGAAGACCAATATTGCAGCCTGGGGAGTTAGAAAAAATCTGTTTTTGGAGCTAAACACGAGCATTGGCCTTCTTCTCCAGGAAATGTATACATTTATTGGTATTAGTTTTTATAGCGATCCAAGTAGCTTTTCAGCTTGCTTTCAAAATTGCAATTCCAAATTCTGCCGAACCTACAGTAGAATCCAGTTAATAAAAGTCAACATACAATTAATTAATTGGCATTTTCAGATCAAAAAAATTATACGTGCGTACAATAAATTTCATAAAGTCTGCGACGTGGAAACAAAAACGAGATTCTTGGTAAACAAAATTTTTAATAAAAATTGAGAATTCTCTTCAAATGAAAGACGATACAAAAGAGAGGAAGAAATAAAAAAAAACCGTAGCCAAAGATAACATATTTGTTTTGTTTGAAATTTTTGCAATTTGTCTTCATTGTGTGTATTTATGAAATATTTATGTAGCCGTTCAAAATTGTTAACGGTTGACGGTTGTAGTGGAGTTGATAGATAGCTGCAGGATGGCAAGATTCGTTCAGCCCTGAATCCTTTGATCAAAATTCTAAACAGGATTCGTCGCGATTCTTGTTGTTGCCCTCTTTCATGTAGGGAGAATTAATATTATGATACCTTTAAAACGTCATAAATTTACCGTTTGACTCCATTTAAAACGATCTCATACACTTCGAAGTAAAATATCTAAGCAAAGCGCCTTGTAAGGAAACAGCGCGACCCAAAAAGATAACATCGCCATATAGTGGCAGTTCCACGGGGTGAATAGACCGATATCAAATTCGTTGGCGGGTTCTTAGAAAGTTATTAGGAGTACCCATCTGTGAGAGCACTGTTGAATAGGGGAAAAACCATGAATATTGATTGTCGCGCGGATGCGGTTATGTTGCATGCGGCAGGCAATTACTGGCCTCTCCCGCCTCAATCAATTTCGCCAGTAACAAGGGCGTCCGCAGCATTGTTGTTTGACTTTCCAATAATCAACACCGCGCTAAATGGATGTTCCTGTGCTTAATTTCAATTAGTTCCACGGCTACACGTGAATACATTTTCTGAGTAGACACGACAAGCACCAATTATGCATTCACATTATTCTGTGGCGCGCGCGCGAATCGTCACCGGGCCTCGACGAGCGACTGACGCCAGGGCTTTCTGGGCCAGCCGGTTGACGACATTCGACAACATCAATGTGAACAAAATCACAGTCCGACAGTATAGCACAATTCGTTTGCAAAATTGGAGATGCTACAGAATAATGATGATGATGATGATAATAAGATTTGTGATACTGAGATTTGGGGTTGTGGCAATCTTCTACAGAGATCTCATTGAGACTCCTTGAGACTGTTTAATTTCACTTTTATTTTTTGAACTAATTTTTTCGACGAGTGTAAATGTCACTTTGAAAGCGCCATTAATTTATATTGTTGCGATGGCGCACTTAGTTGTTTATCATTTTAAAGAACCCCTTTTGAAAATTATTTTTGTCCTTAACGCTGCAGAAAGTTCTGCTGAACCATGAGGTGGTAGTGCTGTTCTCCTCTCTTACATATGACGCTCCTCAGTGATGTGTCCAGAGTAGTGGCACGCACCCTGTACACGATGTTGGCGTACATTCTCTCTCCGGTCCTGCACTCATCCTGTATGTCTGTCTGGCGTGGTTTATGCTCCATTACCAGACAGACACCGAACGAAAATAGACGCTCAAGAGCGGACGTGGGGATGGATATGTGTGCCATCCGAGTAAATAATTTGTCGGGAGCAGGTTTTGTATATTTTTTACTTATGTTATTGTGTTCCATGATCAGACACACTTTATAGTCTCCAATGTCTGAAGTTAGCACGCCGATCTAGTGACATTTGATAAAAACTATAGGATTTCAGAAAAATCAACCCTGAGATTCATGCATCTTGTAAAACCAATACGCTTGAAGGCATCTGATCTGATTGTAGAGACTCCAAAATCTTGATTACTCATTCCACTGAAGTTTAAGACGTCTTAAAAATAAATATCTTACAGGGATCACATAAGTTAAAGGATAATCTTAGAATGGGCGACAAAGCTTTAAAGAGGTGTTCCAAATTATGACGCCTTAATTTACAGTGCAATATCTTGTAAATGAATCACAATTGAATTCAGATTTCTTCATAAATGTTGAGTCATCTTGAGGCGCCCAAACAATTTGTCACAAAACACGGAGGCTAACAGAATTACAGGGCATTCACACGTACACTTCTGATATTGCATTAGGAATATAAACTCGGCCTGAAATTGCTTTTGCTGTTTCAATTGCCGCGCGTAGGCTAATTGTTAATCGCTGCCTACAATTTCCATAGTAATTGTTGACGGCGGCCCAAGTTCCCGAGGAAATTGTTAGACGCCTTCAAAATTGCCATACGCAACGACATATTTCGCTTCGTTTGAATGACTCGACTCGAGGTTCTGCGCCAAAATTATAGCTATGTACGTGTATATTTTGTATTTTGGTAAGAGACGTACGCTAATTTGATATGCTCAGCCATGAATGTGTGTGTGTGTGCGGATGCCGGAAATAACATTTCAAGCAAACTAGGATTGATATCCTAAATTTACGGGGTGGGTGTTGTCTATTTTTTTTCGTTTTGGGCCTAAACCCATCAGCTGAAAAATATTTTGACAATCTTCGTCGAGAGAAGCTGGCGCAAATCGGTTCACAGTGTTCTGATTCTGTGATCCAAGTCAGATACACCGTCAAGTGCATGCACCCTCTCCCCGCGTTCATCCAAGTGCGTCCTATTCTTAGCAATCGGGCGAACGCCCAGGGCACGAAAGCAACACATGAGTGTGGTCGATACATGAGCCGAGAAAAGGCGATGGGAATTGTTCGGGGGCCCCAGGGTCGAATTCCATCGTTGGAGTTTTGCTGTTGACGATGTGTCACCAGGCACCTGGTGATCACATTGTAATTACTTTTTCATTTAACAATTTGTAAACTTGAATAAATTTCAGCATTCGTCAAGAATAATTATCAAGAGTTTACAAATTGTTAAATGAGTTAGGTATAACAAATTGTTTGAACGGTGAATTAACTTTGGTTCAGAGGATCAGAGGGTTGTCGGTTCGAACACTTCAAATCAAAGACGATAAAAGAAAAAATTTAAATAACGAAATTCAATCACATTTTCAAATATATGTTTCTGAAAGATCTCTTAAATACACATATACACCTGTGGTAAGCTCGTACGAATTTGCTGGTAAGCTAATTTGACAATTAGTCAATGGGCGCAAACAGAGATCGTTGCTTAGGGCGCCACCATTTTAACAAAAACTTTTCTTCCTCCAGATATAAAACGGGCCATGTCTCTCGACGATCGTATGACATCTCTCTCGACATATTTGCGCGGGGTAGGCTTAACACTTTTGCCGTAGCGCTGCCACACTCTCCCCTACCCCCCTCTCACTCTCACTTTTCTTTAGCTGACGTCGGGTTTTTTCATATATATATATATCTTCTGCCGTTTGTTTGTTACATGGGCGGCTTGTCTCTCTCACGTGGCCGTAATATTGTGAGCATGACTGCAAACGAATTGCCAAAGTGCTCGCTCCAAAACCGAGGCGCAGCGCAGCTAGAAAAAAATGGTCTGTGCTGAGAAGACGTGTTGAAAACTGTTTTTAAAAAAATTGCCGCTCCGTCATGTGTATATGTGCGAGGGTGGTGTTTTTGACGAAAGTGAGGGGAAGAGATACAACGGGGAGAGACGGTCCTCGCGCGGGAGCAGTCGTCCCGTGTAACCCCGTATAATCAATCCTGGAGAATCGAACGACATGAGACTCCGACTCGTGTGACAAGCCCCAGTGGAAGCTAAATTGCAAAAACCTTTCTTTACTCGATCCGAAACATTAATACCAAACCACACATCTCTGAACTCATTTTTAAAATTTTAAATTTAAAAAACGATTCTTCAAAAGTATGATAAAAATCGAGAGACCCCCACTTTTGAAAAATATCAATGAACGAGCACTGGACACGACTTGGCCATTCACTTGAGAATTTAACTCACATAACTGACGGATAAGTTAGTCCACAATGAGCACAATAATGTTTCTCCATCGCAGACACCGCTTGCTTGGTTATCTCAAATTAATCTATTAACTATCTTCGAACGCTTTCGAATGCTTCTATATATTCGCAATGGGCTTTATAAGATGGGCAATAATTTAAAAATGGTTTAATAAGTGAATTTTGTCTAGGCACAATAAATATTAATAAGAAAGATTTGTTAGGACGTCTGGATAATATTAATCGGAAAATAGTGAATTCGGGACAGCACCGAATGGAGCAGACGAACCGAGTGGAGAAATCGCTTATATAAAAATATTTTACTATTATTGAACTATGAAACTATATTTTTCGCGATTTACCAGTTCTAATTATATAATAGTAAAATATTATTATAAAAGCGAATTCGCCACTCGGTTCGTGTTCTTCATTCGGTGCTGTCCCGAATTCACCATTTTCCGACAATAAATATCGTCACTCTTGTTCTGGGATTCTCCATTCATTCAGTGTTCCGCGAATGTGGGGATAGCGATTTTAAATTTTATTCGCCAGCTTATTTCTAAGAGTGGCAAGACGCGAACATCAAATAACACCACTTAAACAGCCGGGCAATTTGCCTTCTGAAGTCTTAGCATCTCGCAACAACGATTACTCATCATGAACCAAGTGTACGTTACTCGCATTAGCCTAACTCCTACGGCTCACAGACATCTCAAATTTGTCGAGAGCATCTCACAAGTGTTGATTCTTCAGAACATAAATAGTAGTATTACGTAAGTAGTAACAACTTTCACTAAATCGGGTAAAGTAAAGAAAGCACTACATCGAATACGAATATCCTGAAAGCCTGTGCACCCGAACAGAAAGGCACTATTTGGTTATACACAAACTACTGATGTAGCGATAAAAAACAAATTTTGATAGTTTTTAAATAACCATAACCAAATGATGTTATACTATCAGAAACGAGATTAAAAGTAAACATATACTGCCAATAACATTTATGATAAAACTCGCAGATTTAAAGTTGCAGCTGAGCTTTGAAGAATGAAACTTGTCTGTCGGAGAATTCTGTAAAATCTCACACACCAAAACGTCACGTCACGTCACCCATTTTGTTTGGCAACATCTACATTGCATGTAACAATATACGTGTCGGACGTGTTTAAAAGTTGCAGCACTAGCAGTAGCGATCTGGTGCTTCGATTCACAGTGTGAGGATCAGCGTCCTCCCCATTTTATTACGCACCACTTACAGATCTTGATCCCAAATAAAACGGAAGGATCTAGTATTTTTAGAAATTGTCCATAAACTAGAGCCGCTTTCCATACGACACTTATCACCATTGTTGTTTGTCGCGCTCGCGGTGTCATCCCGTTTAATGGTTAGTCGATCCTCACGTTTATGATAAATATTTTCTGTACTTTTTATTTTATTTTTCGAAACTGGGGGCCTCCCTTTACTGCCCAGGCAAGCGTGGTTATGTTATTATTTTGTTTCGTTCCTCCGCCTACACCATTCAGGTATAATCCAGGAGCCACGTTGACAGGCAACGGTACCTATCGCAACGGTAATCCGACCCTGCTCCTCTGAAGAGTTTGGGCCAACATGGACAAATGCCCAGGGCACATATCCCAACACAGTACATTAATGTATGCTTTTTTCCTATGTACACCAATTGTATAAAAATAATTAATGTTCAAATAAGTGAATAGAAATTTTAGTTTAAGGAAATTTGAATTAAAAAGAAGAAATGTTGTGTTCCAGAAGTATTTTACCTGTTACGTACCCTTTATGGTGCTTAGGCACTATGCGTATACATTATTTGATTTAAAAAAGAGAAAGTCAACAACAAAATGGTTTTGGTGTTGGTTTGTGTCCAGGAGCGGCCACCACAACGTTGTATAGAATTAGAATACTGATGCCAACGCCATCTCTAGAGCAACAGGTCAAACTAAAGTTTTTAGTTGTCGCCCCAAGTGAAAACGGGCGAAATCTACACCATGGCGCGTCTTCGAATAGACTTATGCAGTAACCTTTTGTCCTATTTGGGCGAACGACAGAGTGGATAAGGAGGATTGATGGCAAAGGCCAGCAATATTTTCATATTGCCGAGGGCGTACAACAGGAGGACCTAACCCAACTCCCCGAGCCCCCCCCCCCCGTCATGTCTCGCCCGGGTGATATAACGCCGCGAAACTTGAAAATCCCGTCGCCATCAGAAACAATGAATAAATTTCGACGCAACCTCCTCTTACCCCCCCCCCCCCCACTCATCCTCCCACTCCCCCACACACGCACACCGGAGCGCCGTCACACAATTTTTAAAGCCCGTTGAAAGCTCCCGAGATGCATTTGGCGAGTAATGGAGCGCGATAATGTGATTCGAGAGTGAAAGAGAGAGCAAGAGTTGGGGGTGGGGGTCGGGATGGGGTCGGGGACACGGAGGAGGGCGGGTGGTAGGGAGCACACTGGATGGTGTGAAGGATGCGAGGAAACGCTACTGGGTCAGAATGAGAGGGGGGGGGGCGCAGAGTGTAGCGAAAGGCAATTGAATACGTGTAAAGAATGCCAGTTGGCGGGTTGACTTAAATAGAGAACGTTATATTGTGCGATGCCATGTGCGCCATCATTCGCCGTTCGGCGCCAGCCAACACATAACCAACTTTGGATCGTGTACCATTTTTTTTTTGTAGCCCCTACTTCAAGCGTCCTTCCTGATCTTTCATTATTTGGAATTTGCCACTAGAAGTTCCTTCTCTAGCTCTACCTTTTGTGGCTCATTTCTTTCTCTCTATCTCAACGAAAGCTCCTGTGACCAATCACTCTTGTATCAATGTCCGGCAAAACTTCAATCGTGGGCATGATCACAAATGATAATTTCTTAATTTATTATTATGGAAAACATCTGTGGACTGGACAACATGTTTTAGTTCTTGAATTATAATTATTCATTGAGCTCACTTTTGAGATTTTATTACTAGTTATTTCAATTAATTTTTATTTCTAACATGACATCAGATAAAGCGTGTAAAACTGGAGACTCCGATAACTGATTAGTGAATTGTTTTTCGTATCAAACCTTCAAACTCGATGAAGAATGCAATAGCGAAACAATGTTTCGGTGGAAATTTGAAACTCAACTCTCAATATTAATAATGCACCTAATTTTTTTTAAGTTTTGAATTATTTATTGATAGGTCTGATCACAATATGTGAAATCGTTGAGGATGTATGGAAAGGGGTCCATTTTCATCTGGTCTCACCAGGATACCACCCCCATCTCTAACTGATATTGTCGCAGTGCTGACTGAATTGCACTCTATCTAAACCCATACATTTGTGCTCGTGGTTGCTGTATACACGAATATAGAAAGATTTCGTTTCGGTTTGTGAAAACTTCAGGTCAACTGGATCATGCTTGAGAAAGCCTACAACTATCCTTTTCGTTTCAAGTCAAAAGAAAACAAAAAAAGAGAGAGAGCGACAGAGTTAGGGAAAAGAAATGGTCAAGTACGAGCTCTATAACGGACTCGTAACAATAATTGATCGAGATCAAGATGTACTCTTGTTCGCGAAAACATACGATAATCGATAATCCAAATATATATTGCAATAACAATAATGCCCCGTCGCAATTCCAATTGGTGGGATGTCCAACTTGCCTGAATTGTCCTGGGTTCGCATCCAGACGCCGGCATTCGTTTTATTTTATCCCAAAGCATGACATGAAATAAGGCATGAAGTGAAGATGCGTTATGTTCCCAAATAGTGGCTAAACAGAATGCTAAGAATATTTTAGGCGTATGACAAATTGGCGAAAAATTCGATGTAACATGAAACGCAAGTGTTTGTAATTAGTTCAACGTTTGTCTTTTGCACTCTCACTTTTTAAAAAAGCAAACAGAATTCGAAAATCACAGGTCGCGTTTAAGATATCGTTTTTTTATTCATGCGGCGACAGTTCAGCTTAATTTTATTTCAAATTGGTATCATTTTTTTAATGGTTGCTAAAAATAATTTCTAATAAATGATTAACTTTCGAATTGTGGGGGTTTTCCTTATGAAGGATGCTCAAGCGCGCCAGCTTCAGTTAGTTGACATTTCTGCTCTGCAGTAGAAATGGAACAACACAGTTCTCCAGCTCAGTTCGAACAATTTGCGGAACTGAATAGCTTGGTGGATAAAAATAGGGAGCACAGATTGAAGAATAGAAGAGGGGGACTATCTCTCTCTCTCCAGCATACCATACGCATCTATAGAGAAACTGTAGCGCCAACCCGGCTCCCCCATTTTTCTTTGCAGACACTTAAAGGTTGGTCGCATTTTTGAGGTCGTGTACTCGTAATCTTTCCGCCGCTAACGATGCAGCACAAAACGGGGGGTTGCAACCAGTCTCTACCCCCACCCCCACCCGGATAACCAACGCGCCCTCACGGCAAACAGCACGCAATTGAAATTGCGCCATCCCTGCGTGCTGTCCAAACGCAACCCATTCTTATCTGGGGAGTTGAAAAATTCTGCTTTTGACCGAGGTTACTTCACTGTCAGCCGGTTTGATCTTTCTTAGGTCGTTTTTGTAAGATCATGGGCGATATCACTCTTAAGAATCGCGTACGAGTAAGCTGTTCGTTTTTTTTAAAGTCACATTCAAGTAAGCCTATATGAGTCAAGTAGCTTCTCTTTCGTTCGCAGCAAATTTTCGTATCGGATTAGTAGGGCCATTTTTGAAGCTCAATTTCAGTTATTCTTTGTTTGGTTTTAAAGATTTCACCGTTGTGTGCTCACGAAAATAAACAGCTTCAAAACAAGATACAATTCTAGATTCTAAAATACTATATGGCACCTTTAAACTTGTTTCTCAGATACTCGTAGTACTACAGAGAGTACAACGTTTATTCTCGCATTTCCTTTAAAGAGAATATGCGCAAAAACTTAGAAATATTGACAACTTCACAGTCTTAAAGATTCAAAAAATACTTTTTTAAACTTCATAACGAAATTTAAGTATTTTGTATCCTCCCGACAAAGCGATGTAATATTAAGAAGCTGCTGTTTCGGAGAAATCAATAAAAAGATTTGAATTTTTATTTGAGATCTGTCTGCAAAGTGGCTCGGTAGATGGAAAAAACAGTTGAGCAGAATGCGTTATTACTATAAAGCTTTTACGGAACAATTTTTGATCGGTAACATTATTTGACCACTAAAATTATCATAAACTTTCGACAGTATTGTTACAGAATTTTTTTCATGACAACAAAGGCAGCCTGATATTCTTGAAAGCTGGTAAACGGACTATCCGCCACACACCCTTCTGTCAAAGTTCATAGTTCCTGACTCAATCCCCCTATCAGTTTAGCCACGCAAAATTAAACGCTGGGAGCTTATTCGTTTTTTTTTTCATATTACGCAGCTCAATAGCCTAGTACTATCACGTCGTTAACAATTCGAGACTGCCATTGGTTGGTTTTAACAGGGAATAAATGTACTCGTAAATTTATTGAGTAATGGAAATGCAGTCCCAATCAAACAACCCACAAAGGGGAATTTCACATCATTGTTGTTCCCAACCGGATATTTCGATCAACAATCACAGAATACTTGCGTATGAAGCCACGCTTGTAACACACGCCTTCCAATTGCGCTATCGTCAAAGCCCATCACGTATCCAAGCAAAAACAAAAACAAATGCAATTACCTTATTTTGAAGTGCACGAAGGTTATATAGACTTATTAGAAAGTAGATAACGGATATTGGCAAACATACCTGCAAAGAACAAAAAAAAATAGTTGTACGTTAGTACATGCACAATGTTCAGTATATTACGCAAAGAATAGTGTTCGGGATTTAAAAAATGTGCAAGTAATTTTAATCGACACAGAGATATCACATTTATTTTTTAAATTAAAAATTAAAACATATGTGGCAAATATTTTTAATTGATGTCAACATCCGGCCTCAAACAAATATTTATTAGTATTATTTAATGAAATTATGAAGTGGCGTTTGTTTATTTTACATTTTATTTTCAAGTTTCCAACTGGCCTGAAATTAATTTTATTTTCAAAGTTAGTTAAATAAGCGCAGTTCAAATTGAGAGTTTTTGATGTCAGTAGACAGCAAACCGGACCGACCAGCATCTCAAATCTACTTTCCGGTTTTTGGCTCAAAATGGCGACGAATCAAACGCATTGCGAGCAAGGATGAAGTTTTAATAGGCTTGTTTGTTCACTTTCTTACACCCGACCATGTGAAAGGGTAAAACAAAAGAGGGCGGAAGAAAAAATCTTGAGATTGCGAGGAGCCCGTCTCGCGTTTCGCTGCAGTGTGTGTGTGTGTTTGTGGTGGAATTCGGAAAAGCAGCTCTTCATTGTTTTTAACGAGTTTTCTGAACCTCACACTCGCGTCTGTCGCGTTTGCCTGAGGGATATTAGTCACTCGTCTAACAAGAATGTAATGAGTGTCTATGGGACGAACTGGCTGCCATTGCGACGCTTAAAACCGAAGTAACGCCACCATTAACAGATAAACGAAATTAGCAGGCGCGGAATGCTGGAGCACTAGACCCTTTTGTTATTTGCCAACGTGTTTTTCAGAAACCAACTTCTGTGGCCAACTTGTAAATTAAAATTACACTGGTGATATGTCATCTTTGATGTCTGGTACAGTATTTTTTACGGAATTTAAATGTGCATATCTTTATTAGTTAAATATTCTGTCAAAGGTAAGTCATAGTAGGAAATCTGTTGGATCAGGATAGAAGAACAGGAGGATTTCGTACAAATTATTTGACACATCAAGTGTAAACTATCAAACTAATAACTAAATGTATCAAAAAAGAAATTAAACCATTTATTTTTTTAAATCGGAAACCAACAGATCAAAAATTTAGATATGAGCAATTTCTTATGAAATGTTTATTTATACACGATTAAAATCCAAATCCTTGAATCTATTAATAGACTGAACAGGATGCGCGCAACTCATAATAACAATCACCGATCCACGACAAATACATTGGAAATTTGATCCAAAATCATTTTAAGATGAAGTGGAAGGCGAAATATTCAAGCTAATTTACCAAAGGATGATCGACCAATATTTTCTCACGATCTTTTTTTACAATAACGGTAAATATTTATGGTATATAAGTGAAGATTTATTTAAAATCTACGAAAGGTTAAGGTTTCCGTTTTGTAGGAGGACTAAGTATTGGGAACCGGACCGTTTTCGTCACCGAAGGCAATATGCCAGAACCACCCGGAAGGCCACTTGACAAAATTCGCTTCATCCCCCACACCAAGTATAATAAAAAGCACAAATATGTCCCGAGCGCGCTAAATGAAGTGCGGAGAGGTCTCAGACGGGCTGCTGTCAAACTTGCAGGATAGACGTATAAACTTCTGCAGGGGGGGAGACTTGATATATTTGCGCCTAATTCGCCTCCAGATGCCGCTTGTTTTTTTTAGGGGCAGCTATCACGGCATTTAACACTTGCTGGGCAATCGCTCCTGCCCCCGTCCTACCCCGGTCGGTGCTGGGAGGGACGGGAGACTGACGAGACGGCCATGATTGATGCCCTCATCTGCCGGACACGTGGCCCGGGCTCTCGAAAGAGTTGCCGGAAGTCGACTGCGCATCATTAGATTAGCACCAACATGCGTCGCGCGGTTGCATTTCATGCCCTCACTCTTTCCCCCCCTTTAGCTAAGCTACCCCCCGCCCACGCTCTCCGTCTCTCTTTCCAAAATGTGGGCTACTGATGCTGATGTGATGGGTAAGATTACACCGCGCGAATTTGTCCACTCATGTGTACGCAGATGGACTCCTACTGCTTCGCCGTTCGATGCACGATAACCATATGATATTATCGGTTCTGTATATACGAGCGGTTTTATATCGAAAAAGGTAAAACCAACACGCAACATCGAGACGTTTGCGGTTTGCGAAGACACAACGAGCGATCCGGATTAACCAACAAAATAAAGATGAGAGACAGGCAAGCAAAATTCAAATTTGTATTTGGTGCTTAGGCACTATGCGAGAGGCACGTCCAGTGCCCCTGGATTAAAATTTTCGAGAGCCAGCGTTGGGAATCGAACCCGGGACCGCCCAGCCACAGTCCACAGGCAATAGTAATGCTAATAATACTAACTGTAAGTTGTATTAAAATTAAAATAACATAAATTATTTTAAATATTATTATTACAAATAATTATTTTTTATTTTATTTTAACGCCACTAAATAAACACATAAAAAACAATAAGTGAGCAACGCGAAGTGTGAGGCCCTTGAGTTTAAACGTTAAAAGAAAGAGAAGCAAATTTAAGAATTTTTAAAAATAAGTATTGATCTGGAATAAGTATTTGATTTGAATATCCGGATAGTTGATTTATTCTTACTGTTCTCCCAATTTACTATTACCAATTATTTATTATTTGGATTAGTTAATATATATATACGCTTGTCTCATATCCAACAAAATTTATAATTAATTTCTTTCGACTTTCAACTAATAAGGAGACAAAGGAAATCAACCGTTCTCCTCAAAACAGTATCACGTGATTCCCGATGGCAAACATACCTAAATTCAGCCAGTTTAATTTAAAAATCTGCTTAATTACTAAATTGTTCAGTACTGCATCTTAGTTGCCATATACAGAGTAGTTCTCCTAAAGGCGACCAAGCATGACTTGAAATTGGGATATTGCTGCGTATAAAGCAAGCTACATAAAGCCGAATCGATCTTCTATTTGATTTGGGTGTCGAATATTGTTCTACAATGTTGTCATAGACAAGTACTGGCCACTCACGCTCTTCAAGCGCCATTTTTTGCCCCGCAAGGATATTGACTTTTTTCGTATATAGTTTTAAAAACGAAGTTATTGATTTTTCCGTGGTCAGCGTTCGCTAAAGATGAGTTGGGATGGAGAGATGGTTGGATTAGGCATGGCTTACTAGAGACGCGGAGAACGATACACAATTCGAATTGGATGCGAGGGATAGCGATCGTGGGCGTTGTTGGGGGACGTCAGGTCGAGAGTGAGAAATGACAAAAACACGAGTTGAGAAAACTCTAAAGACTAAAATATCAAAAAATCATTGTGATTTTCGTTTATGCTCCGATGCTATTTATTATCGTTATGGCCTCACGAACGCCAGTTAGACACAACATCGTTCGAAGTCGAGCAACAATGCTACGCACACATTCTATTTTTTCGTTCGAAATTTATGTACACATTTTGCCAATGCAGCGGATGAAAGTTTGATTCTACGTGGTCACACTATATCGCCACAAAATGAATATTTAAAAAATTATATTTTTAGACAATAAAAAGTATATAAGGAATTTGGTAGGACGTTTTGGGAACTGTCAAGATCATAATAAATAAAATTAATATTTTTATAGTTAGAGCTCGATACTCAGTTCGTCCCTTTTTTCGGCGCTGTCATGATCTCATTCAATTTAATTAATAAAAATTATTACGGCAAATAATTTTGCTTACACTGGTGAATTGTGGAGGGGGATAAGTGAAGATGGCATTATAAGAGTTTAAAAAAATTAAATAACTTATTTTATTTGCTTGAACTAAAGTGAGTCATCCATCATCAAAACACCGCTGGTACATGTCCTAATTGTTGACTGATTTTGATTCTCTTTAAACTTAGCAGAAATGCTAATCAGCAACTTATTTTTCAGCACAGATGAGCACTTCATTAATTAAATTCGTGTATTTCAGAATGGCGCTCAGTAAAGAAGACTGGATTGCGATATTGATATTATTGAAACAAAGCATCGCAGTGCTAGACGATTTTTAAAAGAGTTTCTAGATAAAGAATGGTAGAAGAGTGATTTCGACAATCGTCTCCGTAAGGAGAACGAAATTGGATCGACCCATCATCGTGCTCGTGCCTGGATCGGTACTACGTCGATCAGAAATCGTTGTACTCGATTTTTCTCGTAAAACAAATTTAGCCTTTGCGTTTTGAGCAAAAAAAATTATAACGGAGTCAGTCATTAATATTAGGATCAATTGTAATTGATGTCACAATTTAGATCCGGATCAGGTATCTACAACGCCGTCCGGAAGGCAATTTAAAAATATATTAGCTTATCTGATTTGCCACTCGTTTCCGCTCTTCTTTGACTACGAACCAATCAAAAGTTTTGACGTTTTTACGCTATTATATGGGAATCGAGTTCGTTAGGATTTTGAAGAATGAGGAGGGAATGTGGGCGTGAGTGGAGCGGCAGCAAGGGGAGAAGGTCCGACCACTCACTATAATACGGATAGCCCTGCGCTATTCTAGAACGGTCTCCAGCGATCGTCTAAATGTCAAAATCCTCGGCAGGCTTTATGTTCGTTAGCGCGAATGATGAATGTTTTTGACCACATGATTTTCTAGTTCCGCCTAAAGAAAGAGTGCGCGGTTACACTTCCAAATGTGTGCAGAGTCAATTCGATGGCGCTCAACGAGCACATATTGGTTTACTTAACTGGTATTTTCCCTCTGTCGTATAGGTCGTATAGTTCTTTCAGTTTGCCTGTGGGGTATGTGTTATCTGCTAATGTGTATTCCGTCGTGTACTTAGTCAATTTGTCTTTTTAACGTTGAAGATCTGACGACATAAATAATATTTGGCGTATTCATTCCATTGATACACACATGCATCGACTTCTCGATCACAGAAAATAATCATAATTATGAATTTCGAGACTCGACGAATATAAATTCGGCGAGTATGAATAAATTGACAAGGAGCAGCGAATTTCAATGTTAGATGTTGATTGACGAGTTAGAATATTTCGTTAAACATGCATTTTGTATCGTAACGTATCATAAGATGTAAATAAAATATAAATATAATTTGGTGAATTTTATCTCTTAGAACAACACTGTTTAATTATTGATTATTTTTTTTTTTTTTTTTTTTTTTAATCAACTGTAGCCAACCGCACTACAGGCTTTACGTCCCCCTCATGGTGCTTAAGCATTATGCGAGGGGGAACGACCA
>JAQGBY010000181.1:0-57284 GCA_034698785.1 Mycogona germanica | reverse complement strand
GTTGTCTCTGGGACAGCACCGGACGAAAAAAGACGACCAGAGTCGGCGAGAAACTCTCAAATAAAATAATAGAAAACGCTCTATTATTCGATAAGGATAACTAACTGAGAACCATTGCAACTGACGATGCTGTCCCGGATTTTTCGTCCGGTGCTGTTCCGGAGACAACCCCTATTTCATTATGAATTTATTATGAATATTTTATTTTATTAACACATACTACTATTTTATGAGATTGCTGAGTATATCTCCCGGATGGTGCGTGGTGCGTGGTTTACAAGCCAGAATTATTTGAATCTTCACTTTGTGCTTTACGAGTTCACTAAAAATGAATGGAATAAGTCATTTAGAAATTTTGGATTTATTAAAATAATCGAGAAATGGTGAAATCGGGACAGCACCGAATGAAAGAGACGACCCCGAGATTTTTTTTAATGTTCAGCAGGCATGCATGCCTATAAATTATTATTGATGAGTACAGGGAATCACATAAGTTAAAATTCAAGTGAGACGACAGTAGGATATCAAATATTGGCCGGACGGCGTTGTCTGAAGTTGTCCATCCCTTCCAGTATTGGGCGGCGATGAACATCGGCAACCACACAGTGCACGGCACTGGGCTGGGCAGCAGAAAACGTCGTTCGGCAATCACACAGTGCTTCGGTGCGCTGCGTGGAAGTCAACATTTGTTGCACTGCAGCGCGTCAATGCCGAATAACTTCTTAGCCGAAATCAATCTTTTAAAAAATGTAGGCTTCGCTTCTTGTTGTTGTTCGGCGCACGCGTTGGGTTCGGTATCTTTGATGGTGGCGCGGTCCCTATCCCCGGTTACGTCTTACAGCTTCCTCCGACAACACGTACGACCAGCCACGTACAGATTCATCCCTCCACCCACCTCATCCACCCCCTCCGGCTAACTGCTTCAGTCTCACTTCGATAAGCGCACCTCCGAGATGTTAGTGGGTCTCCCTCGCTTCCTTTCTCCCCGTTGCCCTGTACTTCCAATCTCGCCAGCAGCGCAAACGCACCCACCCACCCTATTCCCCACTAACCAAGCTTACTTTTAATTTGTTCTTGGGAGGATGCGACAGCAGCGCCGTTCTCAACCCCAAATTCCCGCGGATTAACGCCAGATTTAATTACATTTGAGAATCGCTAACTGTCTGCCGCCGTCTAGCACGTCTACAGCTCCTGCCATGAGCGAAACCAATAACTTTTGGGACGGTGAGAGAGGGGTGGGGATGGGGTGAGACCGGGGATTCACGCTGGTAGGCGTTCACACCAAACTGTGAGATGACGATCTGCAGTTTGGTATGAAGTTTGAATCGATAGCTCAGATCGTCATGCCGACTTTGAGTAAATGTGTCGAGTAAGGTTGTGTTCTCCTGAATGACTGAATTGGATCGACATAATCGATTCATTGTTGATGGGGGCGGGCGTTCCTCAGTTTAGAAACCTCCGACATGTGTTTTCGTTACCGGGTACGTAGCGTGTGAACAAGGATTCAATCTTCACAGCTGTTCACGACAACAATAGCTCAGACTGATCGCCATCGAGGGTCCGTAGGGGGTCTGCCGCCTATTTTAACTACAAGTTCTTCTCTTTCAGCATTTTTCATATAAGACGTGTTAAAAGTTTGTAATCGGCGTTAGATTTTTATGGCAACATCCAATTTCGTTTCGGGACATTTTTATTCTGTCTAGCTTTTTTCTGTAGTGGTGCCAGATTTACGATTTGGTGTGCTTCGCAATCGCCAATGCTCCGTCTCGATGACCGGCCGCCAGCGGAATTAAGGGTTTATAATGTGTTGCTGCCGACGGCAACGGTCGTTACCGGAAAAAGGACACCGCTGTCCCAGAGTCTTAAGACGTAATTCTAACCGCAGTCCAACTTAATGCTGGCGTTAGTGTTTTAATACCGGCGTAAGGCAACAAATCCTTGTCAGTCCGGTTTCTTGCGCAAAAACCACATGTGAAGCTTCGCTCAACTGTAATTCTTCGCGATTTCTGGTGCTGTCGTGCATATTTGGGAGTTAACAGTGGTGACCTTAGCTGTGGTGACCTTAACTAAATTCACCGTTAACCCTTGAAGACACCAATCGTATTACTTTTGGTGAACGTGATCTACCGGCAAATTAACTGTCTTGAATGAATAAAGTGTTACATGATAATGGAAATTAGTATAATACTGTAACCGTTTAATTGTTTATCGTCACTAGTCACTTGAAAATGACCTTGCGGTCAAAAGCTAGGGCTTTCATTTCCTCTGTACCTGACTGATTAAAGTGACTTACTATCAGACATTATTCTACTACTTTCATTTATCATTGAAGTTAGTTTGTAATATTTTATTTAATCTACATCTGTCTTGACGTGCATTGACGTGACATCTTTATTTATCTTGATGGAAGATTAGATTATCATTTAATTGAGCTTATGTTGAAATGTCGCATTAAGCAAATTTTTTAAATTGCTCATTTTAATATTCTCTATAGTTATGTAATTTTTCGGTGTTTCTGACAAACATTGATTCGTTATTAAACATTTTAAACACCCGAATGAAATTAGAACCTAAACTAGAAGTCGTTTCAATAATCAAGTCAGTCGGTCCGGTGTTTGCGGTGAAACTGGAGTGACAAACGAGGATTCCTTTTCTGTAGCGAATCGTCTGAAGCTATGCAGAATTTGAATGTCTTTCTCGTATAGCTGCATTTTATTCAGAATTTCGAACAACTGTTCTCTCATAAAATATTTCTGGGGTCCTACTTGACGCCGAACCGTTCGTGGGACACACACACTTCAGGGCAGGTAAATTCGTTAGTCAAAAGAGGCGCGGTTGTTTCCTCTCTCCCAACTCTCTTTTCTACAAGAGGGAATGTTTATAGGATTTATCGCCGCCCCCCGCCCCTCCCCTCCCTCCTCCAGCTACCAAATACTTGTCGGATGACTACAACGTTGCCACCGGCGGGTTTCTGGCCGCGATCCAACTGCAATGATCCCGTCCGTCATCCTCGCCCTGCCTGCCCGATCAGTCTTGTTCGCGCCGCCTCTGTACGTGTGGAGCATTGCCCGCCCTTAATAATTCACGCGCCCAAGTCGATTTCGAGCTAACCGGAGGATCGATCAAAGCCAAAGCCAATCCAGCGTCCATCCCCATTCCTCTTTCTCATCACTCCATCCCACCACCACCGCCACCATCACCGTCTCCAACCCAATAAGTTTCTCGATGAAAAGGGGTAAGATAGAGGATAGGCGAAGAAGGTGGATAAGATCTGTGCAAGATAAACTACAAGTTTCAAATTGTTAAAGTTTAAACCACTGGCTTCTTCATTTTTTTCTCAATTAAATCTCAACAACGTTGGTCAGGTGTCATTCAGTTGAATTCTCTGTCGTCAGCCACAGTGTTGTGACCAATTGACAAGAGAGGAATATTCCCTAAGATTCAATTTATGCTTATTTTAATTTTAATATTTTCAAATCGTTATGTTGGGAAAGGCCATTCCAGGGAGGCAAGGTCAGCTTTGAATAAATTCCACCTTCACATTTGTTTGACTTGTTGCGATGGAAAATATCTATTGGTCGTGTGCTTGTAAAAAATTGGTCATTAGATTGCACCGATTACAAGAACGCTGCCATGTTCATTGTGCATAGTTAACTGCATATGCATTCGAATATTTCAGATAATCCTTAGTGATCTTTTGGCACTTCGTTTTCCACCCAAACACACACACACAAATACACCCTACACCCTCTCCTATATCTCACGAATACATTACATTTGTATTTTGTGATCGTATTTCTTATGTGAAGCTGCAATCATTTTTATTCCACGCACGTAAGACTGTCATCGATATTCACTAACAATAAATATTTTTTTCTCTTTGTGTCTTTCTCAGACGGACATGACTTTCATACTGAATCAAGCCAGAGAGATCGAAAAACAGTAAGCCAAATAGCATATATTTGTTTTGACTTGGCGACGCTCCAATTTTCAATTTCTAACTGCAACTCTATTTGTCGGTGTATCATTTAAAAAAAAAATATATATATCCCAATTGCTCTTATAGTTGCTCTAATTCGGCTATCTAACTTATTATTCGCTTTGAGTGGGCCTGAATTGCTCCACAATGCCGTCTTAAAGTACGCTAATGCGTCTTCGGGATGAACTTTCGTCCACACACGGATTTTAAGATCACATTAATACTTAATTGGCCAATTTATATTTGGTGAATGGCAAAACACGTTGAAATCCCAATGTGATGACCTCTGACGGAGGAGATGCCTGATTTTTAACAAATGAGGAAAACAAGAATTTGAATATTGGATACGAAAGACGTTCATAATTTCGAATTTTAGATTATCTTAAATTGTTACCCAAACTAGATACATGTGCGTCTACATAGTTGCCTATTTCGTTTTCTATTATGATTCTCTTTCCCGCAGCAAATCGGATCTTTGTTAAATTGCTTTAGATCTGTGCACCATCTGTTTGATGTTCCGCTAAGTTCAATTCAAGTCGCTCCGCGTAACCCAACTCTGAGCTCGATCTCGCGTATGTCCTTGAAAATAAATAGGATTAGCGGCTTAATTTATGTGACAAAACAGGTGGATGCATCGCGTCGATTGCGAAATACATCACTTAAGCTTCGTCGTGCATTTCCCCCCATTAAAATAAGCGAGTCTTAGGGTACGGAAAAGGAGTTATTCGGACTCTTGCTCTGGTGGTTTTGACAACTGCACCGCCGCTGATGGATAAGACCCGCAAATCCTCTTAAATTGTGAGCTCACTAAATGTGGCCCGTTGTTTATAGGCGTGACAAATGCGGATCAAATCGATTAATACCTTAAGCAGTTAGCGTAAAGGGTTCACCCAATCTGTTTAACCGCAATCAGCGTCTGGTGCGCGTGTACATGTCTTGTGTCGATCGATGTTGGCAGTGTCTTTTGTTTTGGTTTTGGATTCGATTGGTTTATGTGACTGTCGATATGCTCGTGTGTGTGCTCGTTCCAGATTCCAGGAACACATCTCGGAAGGTCTGTTGGAGGTGATGGCGCCGCCCGCTGCCTTTTACCCGGAATTCAGCAGCCTCCGTCAGACGCTGGGTGACGGAATGGATCGAGTCAAGTGAGTCTTTCAGCTCTAACTCCAACCCACCCCCAAACGCTCTTATTTCCTAAGAAAGGCTGGTCACTCAAAATAGTTGGTGGATCCGGTCTTCTTGGGATTGGTGTAAGATTTCATTTTTACAATGCATTTAATCCTGGAGCAGTAAAATCATATATATTTAATTGAATTAGATGATTGTAAAATCACTCTAAATTTATATTTGATGGGCGTTTGTCTCTCCTAAAGCAATTTTTTTAAATTACAGGTGTGACTGATATTTATTTAGAACTTTTAATTCGGGATCAGAATAATAATGCAAGTTTTCTTGTGCCGAACGTCGGTTAATTGACAGGTTATATGGGGGGGAAATACATCTTTTTAAAATACGAGTAGTTCAAAGTCTGCGAGACACTTTATGGTGATATCAAAAATTTCTTAAATTCTGAATGGGCACTGTAGACCTTTATTAAGTTTGGGTTCAAAACCGTTTAAAATGTTTGAATTGGTCACTAAAATCAAAATCGACATGAGCCCATCTGAAGTAGCTCGCCCCCATTTCTACTGTATATGCGTGGGTCTGTCTGTTAAACGACTTGATTTTCGAAAGGAAAAAAGTTTTTATGCGTTCAGCGAACGCATTACATCGACTAGTACATGTCGAAATGTCATTACGATGGAATATAGGCATTGCCTATCCAACCTTAACGCTCGCATGCTTTGGTTTTCCTGTTTTTGAGCTCGATGACCTTTCAGGCGGCAATTTACTTTCATTTCAAACTGCATTTACTTCGAAATAATCGGATAATATCATCAGGACAAATTGCCGTTATGCTCGTTTGTGTTTTATTTTTTGCTTTCGAGCTCGATGACCTCTTTTTCTGGTTGCATTTCCTTGCTTTCAATTCAGACTGCGTTTGCTTTGAAATAATAGGATAATATCATCAAACATGATGCCCATAACTTTGCCATCTCGGCAATGCTTTCCGATATATATTTTTTTTTGGTCTCTGTGCAGCTGCTGGTTTTTTGTATCGGCTTCTAACCAATCTATGATTACCGATTGTGAGTGGTTTATCTTAGAAAAATATGGGAAGTAATAGACCGAAAATGGATATATGCTATTTCTATTTATCGTTAGAAAATCGGACTGGTTCTTGTTTTATCTTTAGCTCTCTTGAGCCCTCTAGAATATTAATACTTTGTATTTTTTTTACCCGGCTCAACCTTGCTCTCTTGTTCTTTTTCTCTTCCGTGCACTTAGATGGAGGACCAAACAGAATCTTGATTTTGCATTTTTGATGATGTACGCTCAAGCGAAGGGAACCTTTTATGTGCAGGTATTTACAGCTATTTTACCTGTGCACATATGCCACAATTGTAGCTCTTTTAAACAACATAATAGGAAGAAGAACGTCTGGATTATTTTTCAATAAAATGGGGGTTGTGCCCGGAACAGGCCAGACAAAAAAAGACGAACAAAAGTTGGCGATAACTTTTCTAATATAATAATAGTAAACTATTATTTAAAATGAAAAAATTAAACTAGAAAACCATGGGAACTGACGCTACAGCTAAGACGATGACGATTCACATCTAACAAATTTACCACATCCACATCTCCCGTGGAAAGTTAATATTTATAATTACCCAAGATAGACAGTATCGGTTTCACGCACACCACTCCGATCATCAGCTGTCTTTTGGATGATGAAAAAAAAATTTGAACGAATCCGAAGGCTGAGAAATTACAATGAATGCCGAAAATAAAAAGCAACGCAAAACGAAAACGATTTCACCTCTCTCTTTTCCCCTTCCCCCATTGCCTGTTTTGTGTTGCTTTTTATTTTCGCCATTAATTGTAATTTCTCACCCTTCGGATTTGGTCGCACATACCAGTGCGTGCGGTCAATTCCGAGGTGCTCTAGTTTTATTTTTTAAAAATTCAAATTTATTTTTCATCATCCAAAAGACAGCTCATGATCGGAGTAGTGTGCGTAAAACCGGTACTGTCTATCTTGGGTAATTATAAATATTGATTTCTTCCCACAGGAGATGTGGATGTGGTAAATTTACTAAGATGTGAATCGTCATCGTCTTAGCTGTAGCGTCAATTCCCACGGTTTTCTACAATAGTTTAATCTTTTCATTTTAAATAGTATACTATTATTATAAACCCAACTCTTGTTTGTCTTTTTTCGTCCGGCCTGTCCCGGACACAACCCCCATTTTAATTCCAGCTCTTTTTAACTGTAAACACGCCACAGAAGAATACAGGTCGTCGTCGAACGGAACCGAACTGTTCCAAAATTAAAGACTCGTGTGAAAATGTACTAATATTTTCAATATTCAGATTACATTTGGAAAATGCACTTGATATCATGTTAAGAATTGACTTTCTAATTTTAGAACTTTATGAATAACTTATTTAGTTATTTGTAACTGTTAAATCATGTTCGTTGACATTGAAGTGTGACGTTCTTTCCAATTCATTCTCAAATTATTCAGCCCAAGTATTAATCTATCCGTCAGGCAGCCTTTCTGTCAAAATTAAATCAAGTTCATTAGAATTTGCTTTTGTAACTCACTTAGGACTAACCGAAATGGAATTCTTATTCACCCGGGTTCCTAAATGCATCGAAACTTTCTAGTGTTTCTCCAACACTCGAGGTTTTACGCAAATGATAATCTGCAGTTCAGATGTCTGCGAGTATATAGTGGCTCACCTAATTCTTTTTTTCACCACCCCGATCTCAGCAATCTCATTGCGTGTGCAGATTCAGTTAGCTCTTGAGCTGCTTTTCTTGTTTCGGCAGTCGAACCGTGAGACCGGGGTTGCTCCCGCAGGAAAATTAACCACATTAAATGCAAAGAAAAAAGTGCGCCCCCGTGCTGTTTCCGAGTTGAGTGCTTCTCCGAATGTCAAACTAGCTCCGTAAATACGTTCGCCGGGTTCTTCCTGTCTCTAAGGCCACAAAATCAATAAGGGGGGAGGGAAAGGGGGAGGGGTCGAGTGTTTTAGTGTGCCAATTGCCGAGCGCGAGCCGGAGTGCCATCGAAATCAGTTCTACCATTAACTAACACGTTTATGGGTTGGGGGAAGCCAGTCGTTGCATAGGTTGTGGCAGATCCCTGAGACGATTTAAATTGTCGACACATGTCTGCCCTTTTTTTGCATAGGCTAACCGACCTGCCGTGATGTTTTTTTACCTATCCGATAACTTTTTTATTTTTCTTATTCTATTTCTCATTCTCGTCTCTTCAATTGTTCGGCAAAGCTCGAAGACGATATTCTCACCAAGCAGGGCTACTTCACCACCATGAAGAAATTCGCCCTGCAAAAGATCAGCGACAAACAGGATTGGTTCATCTTGGATTTTTGTCAGTTGGGTTTCATCGGTGAGTTTAATCCACCTTTCTCTCTTGTTTGTTTTTTTTAAACTGTCTTTCCTCCTTTAATTTTTTGTTTTGATCGATCGTGTTGCGTGGTGCATGTTTTTCGAATTACACCGCCCCCGTGACTGGGGCAATCTGATATCGCTTCTCACGAAATCGTGTTGGAGGTGTTAGATTTCGCGCTCGGCCTTACTCTGAACATTATGTTCGTATGCCTGAGCATCCGATTATTGGTCTTTGCGATGGTAACGTAATATTAATGGATCTAGCAGAACGTTCTGACGTTGCACTATAGTTAGTAATACAATTTAATCTGAATATTTTTGCCTCGTAGTTTGGGATTGAAAAATAGACGCATTGAACGACTTTGGAGCGCGTTGAAACACAATATTATAGACTTTTCGCTAGTTTCTTTGAAACATTATTCGAAATTTACGGCAATCTAATTTACGATCTATTATTCCAGGCTGAAATAATGCACGGCAATAACGAATACATGTAACGATAACATCTCTGGTCAATTTACATACTCCGTAGTTACTCATTTTAAAATAGATTTTTATCTGACTGGCTTTTATTAGTTTGCAAGTTAATTTAATATAATTGAATTTGCAATCTGTTGTTATTCTAGTTAGGGAAATCGGATTGATCAGTTGATTACATTATAAACTTTTAATTATTATTTAAATTCAGTTTAAACAATTTCTGAATCGCATCTCAATCTTGGGAGACTTTTCGTTATAGGCAAGATGTTCAAGTGTGTTCAGCTGCCCATGTTGGTTCAGTTTTTCATAATGTTTCACAATGACAAGCCGGTGGACTGGCTGCTGGACCACCTTATACAGACCAAAGTGTGCAATCTAGACAAGGATACGGTAGGTCATAACGGCGGGGGCCAAGATTGAATGCCGCGAAGGAGCTCCCTCTCTGCCCACTGACCCGGACCCATACCCAGCTCTATGTATCTCTCTTTTTCGGCGATCATGCCGTGCCGGTTGAATGAGTCGTCGTAAATTGGGTGCGAATTCCATATGTCCCGGCTCAAGTTGCGCACACGCACACTTCTATGGTCGTGGGTTTGTATCCGGTCTGTCTTGTGTGTGACTAGATGGTTTGGCTGACTTGTTTTTCTTTTGTTTTTTTTGGATGGCTTGCCTCTTCGTTTTGCGACGGTTCATTTATTTGCTCTCTTTAACGGCTGCAGCGCCAGGTGTACTTAATTAGGTGTGCTCTTTTGCTACGAACGGCCACATATTGATGCAACACGTGTTTCATCCCCCTTGGATCGTAACAAAAACAACAAAAAGCTATAAATTTGTTGGTATTTATGCAGCAATTAAGTTAACAAGTAGTATGAGTTATCATCGTTTCAATTTAAAGTTGACCAAATTAATCAATTATTAATCAAAATGATACCAAAAAAATATATTACAAGTTTAAGTAAAATTTTGAGATTTTAAATTTACTCATTTAACGTTTACTCATTTTGATCTGTTTAAACGAGATGGTGAAATTGATTTGCGGATTGTCGTGTTTTTATTTATAAATTGTATTTCAGAATATCTCAATTCGAGCTATATTGTATTTTCAAAATTTAATTGAAAAGGTAATTTTTCTTGTGTTTTTAATTTGAGCCCAAATTTGGAGCATTAAAACAAGAATGAAATTTGCATTTCGTCGTGTCTGCATCAGTACTTGTGCCAGATTATTTGCTAACCATTCAATCGTCGACGTTGCTAAGCTAACCCTCGCTTAGCCAATAACCAATGGTCAATTATTCATTTTAACTGCAACTAATGATTTAATATTGTGGTGAAAGTGTTCAGCTGTAATTGATTCTGTGTGAGAAAGCGCAAAATTGTTAATGTTGATTTAAAGTATTCTTCTAATTAAGGATTTTAATGAAATTTTCTGTCTTTTAAATTTCAATTATTCATTTCCTTTTATAAACTTGCGATCATTATAGGATGCGCAATTTGCAATTTTTCCCTCACCCCGTTAAAGCAAAATCTGGAGTTATTTTAATTTAAAAAAAATTGTATTTGAATTTTCGAAATTGGAAACATGTATTTGAATTTTTTCTTTTTGGTTTTTGCTTTTTTGCCTGATCAATTCTTTTTTTTTTTCTTTTTTCCGTCCTCTGGGTGTGGTCGTGTTTGTCTGTCCGTCTCTCCCCTCAAATCTCCCCAACCCCTCTCTATTCGTTTACAGGCGTTCTGACCAAGTCCATCGACATACCAAACATGGTGCTTTTCCTGACAATGTTCAGCAACGACCAACCAGTCGACACTTTAATGGAAGATTATCTAAACACAAAATTCTGCCGTTTTGACAAGAGCGAGGTACATTTGCAATTTGGACACGCTCGACTGTCGACTATCCATCCACCCCTAACCAACACCCCCCTTAGACATATTCGGCCCCAATCTCAGTCTTTGTTTAGCCTCTCTTTGGCGAGGAACTAGGCACATAGGCAACTTGAGAAATAGAAATCAGAGAGGGAGGGGGTCCATGTATCCGTTTTGCCAATTATGTGTCTGAAATCGCCAACAGAAACGCCACAAGCGAGCTGGAATGTATTTTAAAGCTAGATACAGATGCCCTCTGTGACGTTTTTGGACCAAGACTTCCGACGTGCAGTACAAAATGCAGAGCTGGGTGATTGGCTGATTTTGTGACGTCATGTATTCACTTATGATCCAATCACCGCTCTTAATATTTTGGCCTGCACATCACTCGGGTGCACATTCATTTAGCGAACAACTTTGTAACCTTGCTTCCAGTTAGCTGGGCATGTGTCCGTTCTGCACTGAAATTGTGTTCCATTTGTCCAAGCACAGTTCATGTTTTTCAGTAGGCATATATTTGGAGTCAACCGTTCGATTTGTGATATCTGATATCTTGTGTGCATTTGCGCTTTCGTGTTATCTATGCACGAACATGCCCTGTGCCCAGACATTTTCACTGTTGCACTCTCAAAAATTGATCTGCAGGCTATTGCATCCTGTTTTACTGCTTAAAGACGTCATCTTGACTGACTCGGAAATGTCATCTTATTGCCTGAACTTTATATATTTATTCTCATTCTCATCAAAATTGCTTGAAAGCGATTTTTCAAGTATTTTTCCAAATTCTGTTTACATTTTTATTTTTTTATTTCATTCTGATTTGACCATTTCATTCCTAGTTAATTTCTTGAGTACAGTCTTACATTAAGTATAGTGATGTATAGTATTAGTTCAATTTTAAGATTCGAATTTGCTATCCTAGGCGCATTTGCATGTTCTAGCCAATCTCAAACTCGCCATCATATTTATTTGCCCGAGCTATCTCGAATGGCGTCATGACTACCTCAAATGACGTCATATGAACTCGTGTGGTTAGGTTGTTACGTAATCCGGTGTCGCCTGCACAGCCTTCCGCCACGTAAACTAGATGCACGCTTTTGTTTTGTGTTTAAACTTGCCCCCTACTTCCGCCTCTTCCATCGCCATTTCCGATTCTGAACGACGTTTTTCCAACAAGTGAATTTTGCGTGGCATTAAGATCTGAAAAAAAATGTCAACCTCTGCGAACTAATTCAATAATAAATTTTATAATTTGGGTTAAATCAGCAGGGCAAGACTAGGCGAAATTTCAATTTTGAAAAAGTATTTCTTTTAATAAAATGACAATACAAGTTATCATTTTTCTGTCGTCACCAGAAGAGAAATCGGTTCAACATACTAAGTTTACTTTTTATATTCGGTTACGCTTAATAGTTATTAATTTTAAGTGCCTAAGCACTATGAGGGGGACGTAAAGCCTGTAGTGCGGTTGACTACAGTTGATTGGAAGCAAAAAAAAAACAAAAAATAGTCTGTGAAGTTTAAAAACGAAATTGCTAACAATTTAAAATATATATATGTTCACATTACAAGCGAGTCAAGTAAGATGGGTGATCCTATTTATTTGGGGTTCACGTCGACGGCTATATATTAGTGTTGCCGAGTAAGGTGGTAATCCTCACGTCCCATTTGTCTTCCTGTCCTAAAAAATATATAACATCTTGCGAAACCGACTTAAGTGTCACGTGATATTTTGACCGGAACTGTTGTGTCCTCGTCACTGAGCGTGTTATTAACGAACGGACAGGGGAAGCACCATGTTAGAGCGTGTTCAACCGGTGGACTGTCGAGTTTCTGCTGTTGGTATAAATCTCATTCATTGTGCATGCTTTTTTCTATTCTGTGTTTGTGTTATTTTCTTACATCTTTTCTCTATCTCTCTCTCTCGATTTCATTCTATCTTATTTCTATTTTCACCTAATCCAGTGCACTGTGTGTGTGTGTGCGTGTTACTAATGTGTTTTCCGTTTCCTCTTTCACTTGCTGCATTTCTTGCTGGCACACGACCACTTTGGAGTAGAATGAACATTCTATTCTCCGTAAATATTCTTAGAGAAAAATAGTAGTGGTCTTTTTAATTCAATTAATGTGGTGAACAGCGATCGACGAGCCACCAATTTGGCCGCCCTGTTCGTTTTTCATCCGAAGCTGTCCCAGATTTACAGTGTAGCATTCAATCGAAGAGTCATTTAAATCCCGTAATATCCCGTTTCGATATAATTATATAATTATTAATCTCGCTAAATAACTAGCTAAATTATTTGTCATAAAATTAGTTATTCATTAGGTTATACTTGAAAGTTTATTTTTGTTTCTTCTCTCTAAACTGAAATCCTGGTTGTGTGCCATGACGATCCGGTCGACACTTCTGCGACACCCGAGATCTGCCAGCTTGTTCTGTGGGTTGAACTGAAGAGTGTCTAAAGAGAACTTCTTCATAGATTGTGTAGTCCGCCCCTGGCCCACGTTCTCGTCCACCCCCTTTCACTGTCCTTTATTCTCGCGTCGAGTCAAGTAGATGCCATGATGTGTGTTTATGTGACGATGGGTGATGAGTGGGTGTGTGCATGCGCAAGTTGGTGGCGTGTGTGAGTGTGTGTGTGTATGCCGGCGTTTACCCCTGGAGAGAAAAACAGGGATACCATTTTAGTGAGAAATTTATAAAAATAATAATGGAAATTTCAATCTAATAATTTTCTTCTAATCATCATCAATAGTCATCTTTCAAACAGATTTCTTTAGCAAAGTTAATCAGACTTTCAATCTGCATAGTAGAAGTAGATATTGCATTCGTTGATATTAAATATTTAAAAGTTATTCTTTCGTTTCTTCAAAATAAGAATTGTATCTAATAATTGTGTTCTAATTTTAATGACATTTTGAAAGTGAGTAGGACAAAATATCTTAATCGATATCTGAAATCAGGATTTTTTTGATTTCATAAGTTTGAGTCTGTGTCCTTGCCCAAATTTGAGAGGGAGCTCCTTGAGTCGGTTGAGAATGCTCGTATTTCAATTTTTTTTAACACAATTTGTATTCTGTATGTACTAACTGTGGGTTTCGCCATGTCGGTACAGAAACATTGCCGGAAAGCCAAAGAAGCGCTATGGGTGCACTACAAACCTTCCCTCTTCCAGCACATCGGCACGCATTCCTCACTTAGGGGCAAGGTTCAAAAACTTAAGGTTAGACTTTTAATTCCTATTTTGATGTATTTTACAATCAAAGGTGTTGAAATAAGACTATTAGGTGATATCCTAAATTCAATTTTATTTTCAATCAGGAAACTCTAAGCGCTAGTTAATTGGAATATAAACATAATAAAAGGATAAATATTAATTTTAATTCATTAAATTTCGGAAATCTAATTTCTAGTTGGAATAGAAAAGTGCTTGTGATTGCGTATTTCAATTTCAAGTGAAAAATCTTATATTAAATATTTCTTTTGTTATCTTGTGATTATCGGAAATTAGCTTTCTTTACTCTTGTTTTCCTAGCTGGTATCGACTTCAGTGATTTTCAGGAATAGAATTATTTTATTAACTTTTTTTATATCAAGTTTCTGCTGACAAATCAAATCAGTTCGAAAATGTTGAGAATTAATCCCAGTTTTCTTTCACCTGGTTGTTTTTCGCCTGTCTCCAGGACAAACAATTTGGCAAGGTACCTTTGCATTACGCCCACACCAACCCTCCAGCCAAAGTGTCCACCATCCTCAAGCCCTACAAGACGCACACCATCGAGAAAGCGTACAAAGGGGACACGTTCTTCTGGGGATTGTTGCCTCAGGCCGGCGACTCTGTCACCTTCGAGTTCACGCCTCCACTTCAACTGGAGAGGTGAGTTGAGTGCCTTCAACATCAATTTAAAGTCAGTTAAGTCACCGTGATATGCTTGCATTGCAGTTAAGTGGCAAGCTATAATTGGATTTCGGCACTTTATTCCAACACCAACCTTCCATGTCCAACTCATTGGGTTTTACGGGAAGGAAAACCGAACGCGTTGCAATATCATCGCTGGCTTGGTCAACTGTTTCACTCGATTTATTTTTGTGATTCTGTGTTTCGTCCACTCCAGCTTTCTGTTCCGCAGCGGCAACGTAGAGCACCCGAACGACAAGTTCTACAACACGACGGTGGAGATGCTGCCGCAGAACAACGCCACCTACGTGAGCCGTGCCGGGGGACTCTACTCGCCTACGCAGGATGGCTACCTGGTGGTGGGACGTTTTAACGAGGCGGGACTGGCACACGAGAACGTCAGCCTGGCGCTGGGAACGGTGTCAGCCGTCAGGCTTCGTGTGCAGAGCGAAAGCGAGAGCTGGGTCATCCTCAGCGAGGTCGGTATACACTTGCGTCTCGTAATTTTAGTTGTATATGACGTGACAGTTTGATTAGACCGGTGCCGCTGATGGTGCCTGCTCAAGGTGGTATTAAATATCTACTGGTGAGACACGCAAATGATTACTTCTATGTATTCTTATTACGCAGATTCATCTGATCCCATCGAAAGAGCAGCACAGATGACCAAGTGCACAGGTCGAGTCCACTTCCTTCACGAAAAGCCTGTGATGACATGCAGTATATTGCAGCAGCTTGGTTTCAGTTGAGTCTGGCGTCGGTGAGCAGCTATTTTTTTAATGAAGAGAAGAACAAAACAATCGCGTCCACTTGCCAATCACCGTTGAGCGAATGCCAGGTGCCGAAAATGACGACGAGTATGTGTTCACCGACTTCGCTTGGTGCGTCAACCAGATGGCGACACTCGACGCACGCGAATAGTGAGTGTATGAGGCCCGAGTTCCTGTTCTCGAGTCTGCGTGGGATATCGATCGCAAAACAGAAGAAAAGAAAAACATTTGAAGGAACAAATTTTCATCTCCTCGCCGGGCCCTCCTCCCACCATGACGTACTTATCACTGTATTCGAACAGGAGTTGGACTGAAACCACTCATAGGGGAGTGGAGAGATGAAGCTGCTGCCAATGTGACTATATAGAACACAATTTGATATTGCGCTCACTTTTTGAAGAAAAAAGCCAGTCGTTTCGAACATGTTTTTCCCGCCCCCTGCCAATGACGGTCCCTGTACATAAAAGATGTTATATCCGCGACTTTATATTTCAAAACGTGAATTTTCTAATCTATTCGTGTACAAATAGGATGCCACCACTCCCCCAAAAAACTATCAAGTGTTGAACAGGTTTTTTTAAAGCATATTCTCTTATTTCTTTCTTTACTCGATTTTTATCACGCGCCCCCAATTCCTTTTTAACGTTTCGCTGGTTTCTCTTTTTCTAGCTGTGCGCTTTGTTCTTTTCTTTCCGCTTCTCGTTCGAGCGAGCAGCAAATTGGTGTCCAATTAATATTTAATAGCACCTGTCTGTCCTAGCTTTTTTAATGCACCTGTCAAATTCACTAAGAAAAAGTTCCCGTACGCTGTGAAACAATTATCACCATCGTCATCCTCTTTTTTCATTTCCAGTTTACATATACATGTTTGTTGAATTTATGATAACCTATAATTCAAAATAAATTGTTATTGTTGTAGTTTTATATTTTGAAAATTTGCTGCACAGCACCCATACATAATTAAAAGATTTCATAAACTGGACCGTTTTTCAAAGTGTGGATTTGTTGTCGTATACTGACTTACATAATCAAACATCTCCAATGATCTGTTCAAACTTGGTGAATTGTTTGTGAGAAGCAGGAAACATTTCGAAGTTATGATTATTGCCATTCGATAAAACTGTAAACAGTCATTGCCAAATAAGTTTCAATAAGTTTTTTCAATATTTTTAATTACTCAAATTCTTTTTGACGATCAGCGCAAGAGCGCTAGATCGATCGTTTCTTAATTTTTAGTCTTCAGTGTTTTCTTAATAACAAAGGAGTGAGCTGTTTACATTTAGAATCACAATTAAAAATTAAAATTTGAATGAAGTAGCCGTCTAGTTGTTTAACTTTTAAATTGGATCTAAGACAATTTTTCTGTTAAGCAATTTAACAATTTGTAAAACAAGAGGTTATTTAAATCATCGCGGGATTTTTAAGCGGAAGTTGTCTTATCAAATCAGCGCCATCTATTGCACATTTGTTGCAAATAGAGACGCTTCCTACTTCCAATGTTCGTGTTCAAGATCAGGTGTTAGATATTGAAATTTAGTTTCTTAATATTTCTTTTAAAATCCTTAAAACTTAGATTTTTTCAAATAGGTAATTTAATTTTATATTCGTAAATGTAAAACGTCAATCCTATGTCGTGTTTACAATGTTTGTAATCTCAATATTTGCAAGACTCAAATCAATGCTACGTTTCTTAACCAAGAGCAACGCGTTTCACTACACCCCGCCCCCGGCAACAATCAATTCAAGATGGCAGCCTCCATGCTGGATGGTGAAATTCTCACCAACAACGGTGATTTCGTTGGAATAGTTGCAGCTATAAATTTATATTTAAAAAATTTAGAGTCGGAATCGGAAGAAGATGACTTCATAAAGGACATGATACTGCGAAAGTGTGCGAAACAGATACGGCAAAAGAGAAATATCAGTCGTCGATCGGCAAAACCTCGCCTAGGTCTAGTGCCCCGAGTGAGCACGCAGAATTTGTCCCAAGTGCCTGTGCCCCGTTTCAGCGCCGGCGAATTCAAACGACACCTGGGAATGAGTAAGACCACCTTCGAGGGTCTCTCCCTCGAACTGGGGCCCTTACTCAGGCGCAGGCCACAAGGAATGTCTCTGGAGAAGCAACTGACAATTGGACTCTGGCTATTCGCCAATAACGAGTCGTTCGGGTAAGTTTGGCTATTCAGCGGTCGGCAATTATTCCCAGGATAGGAGCAAATGAGTCAACCTGCATATTAATTAACTAGTTTTCTCAAGATAATTTTCGATTGGATTTCTCCAATCCCTGGGGCGGCACACATGTATCGGAATGTATTTGTGATTTCAAGTAGTGCCGGCACAAAATGTTTTAACTGTTTACCAGACGCTTGTAACGTTTCCTCCACTGGGCTCCTTGATTATTTGGAGGCGGATATGCCGCAGACGGGGCGCAAGTACTCTGGGATCGAATGAAAAAGTCCGGGCCAAGAATTGATCTCTGGGCCATGGGCAAATGCCTGCAGCCAAAAATAATGTTTAGTCCTATCTTGTTTCAGGTCCGTTTGCGATCGATTCGCCGTCAGTGTCGACACCTGCTGGACAGTGCTCAAGTGGACCATGGACGCGTTGCACCGGCTGGACGAACGCCGCGGGTGCATCGAATGGCCCCGCGGACCGCGAGTGCACGCCGTAGTCGAACACTTTCGCCGCCGACATGGCTTTCCTGGTGTCGTCGGTTGTCTGGGCGCCCGACGCGTGCTATTACTAAAGGCTCCATCTTCCACCACCACCTCCGACAAGGATTCCAACTCCAATTCCGACAGTCTGGTCCTGCAGGCCGTCTGCGATGACCGCGCCTCATTCGTTGATGTTCACGTCACGCGGGTGGATACCACCGCCAGCAAGGCCTCCGTGTTTCAGCACTCCCCCCTGGCCCGTCGCCTCGCCCGTGACCAGGACTTTCTAGTCAACGGCAACGGTCACCTACTGGCTGAATCGTCGTATCCGCTTCTTAAACACCTCCTCACCCCCTATGAGGTGGACCGGCCGACCGAGGCTCAGCGCTGCTACGACGCGGCCCACGCCCACTGCCGGGCCAGCATTGACCGGGCCTTCGCCCGCCTTCTATGCCGTTTCCGCGGCCTGGCGCCGGTGGACGTGCCGCGTCCCCACTTGGCTCCGGATTTCGTGTCGGCCTGCTGCGTGTTACACAACTACTGTATCGCGCGGGGCGATCGTCCGTCCAAGGAGGAGACGGCGGCCGAAGCCAGGGTAGGAGACGGAGTCGGTGCCGGTGACGAGTGTTCGCGTGTTCTCCGTAGCCGACCCCTGATCAAAGAGGAGCAACGACCCCAACAAGCCCCACGAGGTCTGGAGACGATCAAACGGGATTCAATTGCCAACGTGCTGCTTGTGGTCAGCGGACAGAACGCGACGTCCATATAACGCATTCAATCGAGGTATTCGAAGTTGCAATTCACCATTTTGGAGGACTTGGGAATCAAGGTAGTAGATAGTTTACAATTTCTAACTTTTTTAGTTTTCCTTAACGAATGTTTTAACGTATTATTCGTTTTAGGTAGCGAAGGTATGATAGCTAAATAGTTAATTTTATAAACGTAAAAAAAAGTGCAGAAGCACGCCGAGATGAAGGATCACTCATGATTTATGGTTTGTGACATTGAATGCATTTTATTTTTGCGGATGACTTCAAAAGGTATACGACACAATCGGTCTCAAATGGAAAAAAAACGTCAATTTTGATCATTCTAACGGAACTTTAATGTATGTGTGTCCTGTACATGTGGAGCAAAATTTTCAATTGTAAAGACAAATTCATTCCTTTGACAATCTGATGTGGCCTAACATTAGCATCAAGTTTTCGGAATATATTATCGCCTTCAATGCGAAATACTCGTTTGTTTTTTATTTGTGGACGCGTCCGTCTAGCTCTTTACCGCATATCCACTTTCCACTTCGTCCACTCGCCCACCTAAAAATTCCTGTAAAATCAATGTCATTTTCAAGTAACCAAGGACGAGTTGATTATGCGAACGTCATGTCAAATTGACATGTCCATAGTGAAGTTTGTGTTTTTCCATTCCATGCAAAATGTGTGTCGCATGTTGCTGTAAACACATGTACTGCATTATCAGCGCAGCTGTTGTCGAGTTGATTCGACAGCTGCCAGTGTGTCGAATGAGTCCAGATCTGATGAAAGCCTGAAATGTCTCATGTGACGAATTTATCACGTGATCACGAGGCTCACTAGCAGATGTTGCATGAAATGGGCCGCGACGTCATCAAACTGAGTCACTCGTGCCCTGGTCACAAATTCGCTGGCAGCTGTCGCTACTGTACGCCTACCGCCGCGACTGACGCGATACCAATTAGAGACCCAAGTGTATGTACATGTATCGTTTTCATCTCTGGCATGAGCGCATGGACCGTACAAGAACATAAAAATGAAAGTGAGTTGCTAGTCTTTAAAAATATTTATCAAATTTAATTTACAGACTAATATGATATGGTTTTTATCATATTCGTCTGCAAATAAAATTGACGAAGGAACTGATCAGTCGTCTGTTCCTGGTCCTGGATCCGCTTTCATCAACTTCCTATTGCAGTTGATGGCACCCTATTCGTAGATCTGATTAGAGATCATGGATAGTGCGTCATAATATCAAGACTCTCATTTTTCAGAACAAATGTCAAAACCCATCCGTTTCCAATGGAATTCCTTTTCACGCATCCTGAATGCTATTTTGACTCCACACGTGTACGTTGTTATTATCAAGTTATGGGGGTGGGCATCGTTGATCCGGGATTTCTGCTCCAAATGGCCCGCATACGATTCGCGCACATAAGAGAAATTCCTACGCACGTCTTTCTTCGGAATGGAAGTAAAGCCGTGGGACCTGTACGATTTCAGGAACACGTTAAAGATCCCTACCTAGGTAGCTTTTACTAAGATTGGGCTAAGCAAAATTACCAGGTCGCCTCCTGTGGGGGTTTTTAGGGCGAACATGCTGGTGGACCTCCTTAACAAATATCTCGGAGAGTCGGGCGCATACGAGATTGCGATATCTTGATATTCCAATTAGGGCGAGAGGTGAAAGGGTAAGATACGCGACTTCGAACCTCGGTGCAACTCTGGAAAAAAATTTGTTTTCTTCGCTTGACGTGTTCGCTAGTGTGCATTACGTTTGATTTATTACCAAAATTGTCTGACTTGTCGGTTCGAAACGCTTGTGAACCATAAATTATATCCAGCGCCAACTGAACTTGGGTTTTGACGAAGAAAAAAAGGGTGATGTTTAAAGTAAGTTTCCCAAGTTTCAGTTTATTGTTATTTATGGAGCCTCGTCAGCTCGTCAACGTTTTTACACGGCTGTCTCCATGTTCTTTCACTTATCGGACTTTTTACATATTTTTCGTGTGTGGTTATTTTAAGGCGCTGCCTGTAGTAGCCATCACTCGATGTATATTCCTTATTGTTATTAACTTGACTCTGCTTGATCAGCCGCGTTCATAAAAGTCAGTTACTTCATTCAGCCTACCGTAATTATAATAACAATAAATGTTCCGGAAGACGTGCGTCTTAACTCAAACACGCACTACATTTATCTAGTTTCAAAGCATAATTAAAATGTGGCGGGTGTGTATTAGTCCCGGTACATAGCAGGTATAAAAGCTACTGTTGTTGAGCAACTTCACTACAATATTATTCATATGCTAGGTAGTAACTAGATAAATAGATTTTGAGGCCCCCAGCAACACACTATGTGCGATTAATGGATAAGAAGGAAGCGCGTTAACTTTAAGAGATCTCAAGATCGAGATGTCAATACTACAATACAATATGCCAATATTATGTTTTTAAATTGTAATCGTGTATGTCAACTTCCCCACACCAACCCACTGATGTGCGTTCAAATATTATCTGGGAACTTTTATAAATGACTGAAAATTAAATTTTTCGTTGAAAAGCCACACTATTATGTGGAAAAAGAAATGCGTTTTTTCTTTCCAATGACGTTTGGTATTTTTATTTATTTCTTCCTCCGATACGAATGTTCCTCGTCGGTCCCGTCCATGTCAGTCAGTAACTACTGACTAATGAGGAACAACGAGTAGGTTGTGCCATGAGTCGATGGAGGCTATTTTTATCCTCAAGAGTTCTCCGCAGAAAATAAGAAGTATTTTCTATGTTTGCAACAGATAAATAAAAGTATTTCGTTCGTTTCACAAATCGGTTATGTGGTCCACAGTTTATTAGTTTTGACTGAAAAATGTGAGTAATTTATGATCGACTGACTTTTTTTTACACTCGAAAATAGATCTTCGCCTAGTGCTGGGTTGAGAATCGGGTCTTCCGAGGCATAAACTGCCGCAAGGAACCAGCTATTACGTCCCCAGTTACTGGGTAGATCAATTTCCAGCTAAACACTTGCGCACAACAGCCATTATTTAGTTGACGTCCTCCAAAGTACATGAAGAGGATGTGCGTCGAATCGACTCTGGGCCGCTCGGCAGAAACACAAAACGGAAAGTAAAAAAAAAACCACTCACACATAGATCGCGCACGTTGGTGGTGCGCCACACTCAACAGACAACCACTTGCGAAACGTCTTACTATAATTACCAGACAGCATCTTAGCTCTTCACTCATTGGACGCAAACAGACGAAGAAGCCGAAACGTGATTTACATTTTTTTCCAGGATTAATTTCGCTGCAAGCCGAGATTATCTCAAAACGACGTGTCACGACATCAGATTTATTTAAAACAAGTGACATTTCCACTCAGACGTTCTGCAGTTTCCCGGTCCGCCACGAATAAGACTTGATTGACGTCGTACCAGATCGACCAGCAATTCCAAATATTGTCGCAGTTTGAATTTGTAGCGTGTTGTGTGTGTGGCACGACCCCGAGCAGCACACGCCCATCCATGCCTTCGATGATTCGGCTGCTGACGGTTCTCGGCGCATTGGCCGCTGCCGTTCAGGTGGCGGGCGGTGCGCGGGTATCTGTCTACCAGTACGACCGGGAGATGGGTCACCAGCTGTGGGAGCGACAGGTGGCGCGTCCGATCAACGTCCGGCAGCCGTCGCCGGTCAAACCGACGGTGGCGGTGGCGGCGGTGGTCAACCGTCGTGTGCCGGTCAGGACGGTGGCCAAGCCATTGTCGGACGCGGACGCTATCATCTTCCCCACGGATGAACCGCCGGCAACCACTGGTTCTTCAGCGACTACCGCAGCCCCGGGCACTACCAACGAATCGGTAAGTGCAGACTGGAACTATTTGAAGACCTCCCTTGTCGATAGTTTGTTTACTAACCTTTGTATTTAGACATAAAATAGAAAACATTCTAGTTCGGTAAAATGAATGACTGGATGAAAGACGAACGTTGATTATTGTAAAAATGACGAGTTTATCAAATACCATTATGTGTTACCACTTTAAAGATATTGTACTCGTATGGTCTTCTAAATTATTATCTTGAGTTCATCACTCCGCTCGTGTTTCGTCTACCGCTGATGCGAATAGCCCAAGAATCTAACTTTTAGACATTATGTAAAAACGCAATTTACACACTGAACTTAATCCTATATTAGATTTTTTTAGTTTGCTTGTTTTTGTATTTTGTTTATAAATTTCTGACTCGACGTGCAACCTAACAAACAGTATGACCTCCTTGTGGGTTTTCCGTTCATTAACTAGTTCCCATTTATAAAAATTTAATTTGTTATTTAACTGTCAAACGCGGTTGGCCTTCTGGCGAACGTCAAAATTTACTAATTGCCAACGCTAATTCGTCCACATCATCTGTCAAATATGTTTCACCAGTTGAGTATCAATACATTAGCTGTAATTAATATTGATTGAGCCAATGAGACGTATGCTCTTTGACGTTCAGCGTTTATTAAAAGACATTCAACTAAGGAAAGCGTCAGACAAGTTAAATAAGTCATTTAAAGCATATGGCGTTTGAAAAGTCGTTTACGGTTGTATCGGACTTCCCTATGCTGAACAAATATACGATTGCCCTTTAGTCATCGTGTATCAGACGGGTCAAATAGTTGGCAGTGTAAATTACACAGATGGTGCTATTGTGTTAATCGGTATCCTGTAGCGGTTTAATGGTGACGTCGCAATTTAGAATTCCCCATTTCTACGAGTACTTGGAAGCTAGAACCAGTTCTGTACCCAGCGAACCCAGTGACTCCTTACGATAGATGAACGAGCAAGATCTGAAGATTGATTTGGTGGATCTGGGCAAAAAGAGAAAAAAATAGGTCATTTCTCAATTTTAAAATCCTAACTATATTTTGAAACTTTTCATGGGTACGGTAGTACAAGAAGACAGCCGTTGAACAATAAATACTTTAAAACTGTTGAGAAGAAAAAACACATATAACAAATCTTGCTCTTTAATCCTAACCGGATTAAAAAGTATTTTACCAGCAGATGCTATTTCATACTTTAATTATCCGTATTCATATTATCATATTATATTATATTATATTATATTTTGGTTTTCATATTATTGGGAGTCATGTTGGGTATCTTGTACAGAAATGGTTTTAGATTCTCAAATCTCAATATTGCTTGTGTCTGGTACAATATTGTATTTTAATGTGTCGTGAGACCGGGTCATCCAATCAGGGTTTTCCCCAGGTCTGCATTTTATCGTCGCCATTGCCTGTACTAAATAAGGCTTTTTTTTTAATCTGTCATAAAGGTTCCGCTCGATGTGTTACTTGATGTGGGCACGATAAACAGTGTGGAAGAATTCATCAATAGATACACCCAGCAAGGTATAAATCGACACCACCCTCAACCCCCTCCCACCAACCAACCACACCAACACCTGCATCCTTCTGACGATCCGGTTTCGTTACGATGGAGAGCGTAGGTGGTCATCACGGTGACCCACTCTCTTTTGGAATGCTAATGCGTGTGTTGTACTCGTGTGTGTGCGCGCAGTTTGGCCGACATTTGTCCTCGCTCGACCACTCTCGATTTCTCGGAAATTGGGCGAGAAAAGAAAGTGTGCCTCTCTGATGGGTGAAATCCGCTTCACACGCACGCGAAATACACGCAAGCAGTAGCGCCTTTTCTCACTTTCTTGGTGTATACGGCCTGAAATTAACTTGGGATCTATTTTCTCTTATCGCGTCATTCCTGCAGGTAAACCGAACGGCATCACGGGAAGAAGTAACAGGACCCTACTAACAGGTTAACAACCTCTCTCCGGATATTATATCCCACCCACCTCCATCCCTGTCTCACTTTCATCCGTAAGAAATACCAATTTTTCGAAAGTGTGTCGGTCGTGCAGTTGGCGTGCAGGTTTTGAGAAAATTTCCAGGCAAATAATTTTGAACGATTCTATTTGAACGACTCCCATTTTGGGCAAAATGTCGCATAATTTTGTTATTTAATAATTTTAATATCAAGTACGTGTTGTAATATTATTTGTGCGACTGCGAGGTTAAATTTTGTAACCGACTTTGCAAATTTGGATGTTGGCCAAATTTTCAAGTCGTTGTAATTATTAATGTGCTGGAAATAAGGTGACAAATCTGTTTTCCTCATTGGGATAAGTGTCTTGTCCTTACTTCATACTAATAGTGTACTGCACAGCTGACCTACATTCGAATATGGTATTGCATGTATGTTGTTCTAAGGTAAAGAAAACTATGGGAACCGATCCAAATTACTGTTTTCTACATGATGCTGAAATTCATCTGAATATGAAATATCTGTTAACAAAAACAATTACAATATTCGTAAGAATTATTTTGGACAGACCTGTATATTTGTATTTTATACAAATAATATATTGCGATAACAAAAATATACGCGTACTTTTTATTTTATATTTTGATTCGGAATATATTTTATGTTGCGAAATATGATCGTGTTTTATGGTTGCAAATCCAAATGGATTTGTATGTCCATTATTTAAACCTAGAACATAGTATTCGTTTGGTCTAGCAATTTCATTCATTTTGCACGTTAACATTTTAATTAGCATCAGAAATCGATACTTTCATGGACTTCATTGCCCTTCAATTTTTTTTACCTTGTTCAATCTTGTAAAGACTTGTGACTCACAATCGGCGTTCATAGCACTGCCCCATTTCCTGTTTCTCAACGATTTCTTATTTTTACGTTTGTTTTCTTTTTCTCTGCTTGCAGCTGGTGTGTCTCTACGCGAACGGACAATCAGTGAGTCATTTAGTTCCTGAAATTGACGACGCGCCCCCGCACACAGACTCCTGTCCGCTTCCGTTTATACTATTTCAACTAATTTTTTCGAAATTGAAATATCCTGAATCCCACGCGCAACATTCCCACATATTTATCAAGGCTGGAAATTCCGTTTTTTGTTTCCAGCGATTGGTATACGTCATTGAATTATATCTGATATTTCAGAATGTGTAGAATCGTGGGTGTATCAGCTGTAATGACACCGTGCGAAGCCGGTTTTGCGACTATTCATGATAATTTCAAGAACTGCCTTGTTTTTAAATTATTTCATCGTACGTGGTACTTTTGACAATTGAAAACGAAGAACGACAAAACGTGATAGCTGTACTGATGTTGCTGTATAAAAATGGTGGAACAAGAATTGGCGAACATTTTTAATGAAACATTTGTTGCAGCCCGAATACTCATATTAAAATCGATTTATTTGGGAGAAATTTTCTAACTTTATACAAACAATATCATTTTGATTTTTAATAGGTGTCATGAAGTATTGAAATTACCCAGCTAAATGTTCACAAGATAAAATAAAATCGGAAATAATCCGTTTAATAATAAAATTCTGTTTGGCACCAACCAAATCTTCCCCAACCCACACATCTTCTCGTTTGTTCTTTGACGTCATCGTTAATTGGACTAATTCCACGCACAGGTATTCCTTTCGCCATCCAGGCAGTGTGTACCCCTCAGCCCACTACGGTGGCTTTTGACCTGGAAAACGAACCCTACGTCACATACTTTCCAGCATGCACTCGGCTGGAACGGTGCGGAGGATGCTGTCCGCATCATCTGCTCGAATGCCAGGCCACCAAGACGGAGACGGTCACCATGCAGGTGAGTGTATATTTGCTTGGTTGTCAATATTATTATATAATCCCCGTTCTCTATTTCGTGAAATAAAATTAAAATTGTGAAAATATACCCGCTTTTAATATGTTTATGGCTGGCTGTCGTTTTTTGTCCTTAACTTCAGAAGTGCAATTCAAACTGCAAATCTTGATGATTGGCTAATTTTGTAATGTTACAAAAGTCCCATCGCCCAAAAATCAACCTTGAGTTCGGAAAAAATAATGTAGCCGCGTTCGTTTCACTGTTTATGATTTGACAAAACATGTCAAGTTTTGATATTTATTAATTTTGTGTCATGCTAATATCAAATATGTTGGGGCGTCCTTCTCTATGTAGATTCTGAAAACCCGTTACCTGGGTCCAGGTGTGAACAAATTCGATATTGCTGAGCCGGTTGTTGTGGAACTAGATAAACATTTGGAATGCCAGTGTCAATGCCGGTTAGTGTTCTTTAGTAAATACACGCTATCCTTATTTATTTATTTTTGGAAGGAAATTTAGTAGCGCCAATTTCACATTGCTATTGTTTTCGGGATCTTTTTAGAGTACAGGCGAGCCACTGCAATCTCCAGCAGGTGTATCGACCGAACGAGTGTCGTTGCGAGTGTTTGAACCATGCGGAAGCCAATGCCTGCTCGGAGGCCGGTAAACTGTGGGACGCTGGCAACTGCGTCTGTCGTTGCAGCGAACAGCTGCAATGCTCGTCCGGATTCATTTTCAATAAGGACACGTGCACGTGAGTAAAGTTGAAAATTGGTAGCTTGAAACGAAACAGAGAATGTGTGTCCCAAAATTGACCACGATTTATCTTTTCTCTATTGAAACATGACTGAAACTGAAACTGAAACATGACATTTTCAAACACGATTTAACTTTTTTGATTGACTAATCTTAAAATTTTTGTCCAGCCTCCTAAAAAATTAAATATAATATTGTGATTGAGCTGTTTAGATATTCATTAAAATCACATTTATTTCTACTTCTAATCTGAATTTTGGTTCCACATTCAATTTTTGTTAATGTAGATTTTGTTTATAAAATGTTTTCTAAACTTTATTAATATTGAATCAAAACGCATTCAAATTTTATTTTCATTTCGCAGGTGCACCCTCTCCCGGGTCAGCCGAAAGTCTCCTGTCACCCGCCGACCAATCAGGCATCCTGGTTTCCGAGATATTGATTTTTAAAATCTATGTCGTGAACCGCGAACATTTTATTGGCAGCCATCAGCTCTGTTATTTTTTTTTTTTTTTTTTAGAGTCGGTGGCAGCCATTTTGTTTTTGGCAGCAGTGACACGACTAGAAATATATTCATGTAAATATTACAAGAGATTTGGAGCTTTAAGGTCGAACAAATGAAATTCCATTTATCATCGTGTCCATCAGACGTTACAATAAATACAAGAAATGTTATTTTGAGATAAAAACTATTTAAGAATATTAAGAAACTAATGCTCATATTGACGGTATTACGAATTTCCCCAATTTCCCCCACCCCTTTCCATAACCCTGTTACATCCTGTGACGTTATTTATTAATATGTCTTACATATTTTGCTGGAACCTGACAATTAGTATTACCATATTAGGCCATGATTTGGGAATTGGGAAATGTAAAGTTTCTCTTTCTCATTCGATTGTGTCAATTTTATGTACGACATTGCAATAAAATACCAAAATTGTTTTATAAAAAATAATATACGATCTTTGGGTGAATTTTGAAACCGTGTGTCTCGTAATTCTGCAATTCAGTTATAACGTGCATGTCATGTTCAGTGCAAGGTATGACAAAATCATGATTTAAAAATGTACGGGCGACCATTTTTCCAGCGTCACTCAGTTGACAACAACGACGTCGCAGGACGGGGAGAGCGTTTGACAGTTTGCGAGTGGTCGCCGGAACAGAAAGGGCAGCACGACGTCACTTAACATCACCGGGTCGTCCAGAACCGTTCCAGCAGCGACACTAGAAAAAGACAGACGCGAACGAACGTTACCGAAACTGAATGATTGGGCCCGAAAATAATTTGCAATATATGCGTTTGTGTAGCAAATGATTTACGGAAACAATTATCTACGTGTAATTTTTGAACTATTGAATATTTTGTTCTCGGACTGGTGATCCGTTTGAACAACAGATGTTATTTGCAAGGTGTAATAACTGGTCATTGTGTGTAAACAACAAAGTTGATTCATCCCCCTTTCAAAAAATCAATGTAGGTAGAATTTTCTGTATCACTATAGTTAGGAAATCTGAAGGCAAGCCCACACGATAAGAGAAAGTGTCTGCACTTTCGAAATAATTGTCAATTAATTTGGCTAAATGTGAGACGAACATTCGGGTGCAGTACACTCCGTTTGTAAATTTGCAGCTCAAAAGAATGAGTTTCGTCCTTGTTAGACCTCTTCGTTCGACAGCCAATCAAAAAAGCAGACATTTTTATTTTAATTGTTGGTAGTTTTTCTAACCGTGTGGCCTGGAAAAGATTGTTTATAATTACTGAATGATCTTACCTCCCCATCAGCCCGAGAGCGGCGCTCCAATCGTGATTTCCCCTCAGCGCCCTCTCCGCTTCGCACACGATGCGTTCGGAGCAGGCCGGATGCTTCACCACCTTCCGGAAGTTGTCCAGCAGCTGGAGCGCCCCAGCCGCTGCCCGCTCGATCCGACGTGGCAGTGCGTCCGAATTGGCGGAGCGTCCGACAGGCGGAGCCGGTGTCGTCGTCGGTGCCGTCATCATGAAGAGCGAGAGACTGAGCGCGGCGCCCAGACCGAAATACACCACGCTGTTATCGCTCTTGTCCTTTACGGTGCCCACGCACGACGAATACTGGCACGAGCATCTGGAATATCGACGGTGCTGGCCGGCGGCCATGGCGACCGCCACCTGAAGCAGAATCAGAATGAGGACTGCCGAGTCGGATCTCATGATGGCAACTGATAAGCACGTCGGATTCAAATTGGAAGCGTCTTCGGGGTGCTGCGCGGGTTTAGGTGAGACCAGATTGCAGGACCGGTTACACCACGATCTTGAGGATCACAGCCTCAAAGCAGGTGGAATTCTAAAAAGCATGTAACTCGGTGACCTGCGAGATGGTGGTGCACCAGGGTCCTCCTGAACTCCGCAGTTGACGGTTAATTTTGTCCCGCGTGACGTGATGCTCCTTTTCTTCACTTGTCAGAGTTATACGCGATGCCATTGTCGAACCGTTTTGCCATTCTGTATTCGCTTCCGCGACCTGGGAGTCTCGACGTTTTTATTATTATTTTAATTTAAAAGAAAATCGGTAGAGCACAAATACAATGGATTTGTGTGGTACCCTGCTCTTGTGATTGACGTGACACTGGGATAAAGTGTGGAAAAACGTGTCAAACGTGTTATGATAATAGATCGCGTTTTTAGTTTGTTCGGGGATAAAGATAATTGCTGTGAAACACACGCCATACTTTTCAATTCCAGTTGGTAATGAATGAGTTTTTATTATGCGTGTGTTTAAAGCGCTTAAATACTAGAGATGACTTCCTTGTCCATATTTTCTACTTGGTTTGCAGTATGTTCACAGGAATACTGTACGAATACATGCACATTGTATAAAAATGCTACTAAAGGTTACCAATCAGTTTAAATTGATGTTTAGGTATTTGTATTGTATTGTAGTAATTAAGCACAGGAATTGAAATGTATGAAATAAACGGATAACTGAGCCATATGAAAAACTAACTAGTTTATTATAAATAACAAAAATACGTTTGTGAACAAAATAAATTAATAAAAGTACTAAATAAAACGTTTCAGCAGGTAAACACGAATGCGTTCGAATAATACTGAAATAGTTAACGATGAAGGAAGATGATGAAGGAAATCAATGACGCAAAATTATGAGATGTGACTGATGTTGTACGGTGGGTCGGTGGAACGTATTTTCTATTTCGCATGTGAACCTGTCGGAGCCTCTTTTCTTTTTTGAACAAGTACTACAATGTTAATGAGTGTGCTATGGGTTTCGGATGACAATACAAGGTAATTTCAAGGTTCTTTGAGGTCGGAGCAATGGGCATGCACCTTGAGCGAAAAACCTGAAACGTCGAAGGTCTTTCACCTCCAAGCATTTCGTTGGCAAAATAAAGAGAGAGCCCAAATTACGTAGCGTTGTCATCGCAGTTCATTCTGGCGCTGGGACAGAGGTAGCGCAGATCACGTGACGAAGGTCGAGCACCCGAAAGCCATCTGGCGGATAATTTGTCCACGTTCTGTAGGGTTGACCAGAAATCGTTGAGATTGTCCTTCAAAAGCCAACTTAGAAACGATCTGCAAAGGAAAATAATTGGTTATTCGATATTTAAATTTGTTTTTCAAATGAAATTTATTGAAAGAAGATGTAAGCTAAAGGAGAAAGCTACTCTGTATTTCCTATATATTCCTTTTTTGTTTTGGAAAAAAGTTTCTTTGACGTTGCAGTTGAAGGTGCTATGTGGCGTTGAATTTTTTGACTTTTTAATTCATTTGAGCCATTTAAATTTATAATAATTGTAAAAATAAATTATAGCCTTTTTACTTGAATTATAAAATATAGAAAGATTATTATTTCTCTTTTAAATGCAGTAGAAATTTCACGAACATTTATTAAATCGTGACGTATGTTTTGGTTCGAATGGGGAATGTTTTCAAAGCTTTCGACAAAATTATTCTTTTTGCTTTAATACAGCTGAAATACTGTTATTATGCGCTGGCATATTTTTTCAAAAGCATTTGACGGAATTATACTTTTTGAGAATGAGCCAAAATCTTGGTTGCCCTTCCAGTTTTCTCCCCTTCGATTCCTTACCCTGTGAGTGGCACCAGGCGGGACTCCACCGTCCCGTTTTTGGCAGCCGTCGCGTCGTACACGAATTTACATAGCAGTTTGGCCGTGCACTTTGGTTTCTTCTGACTGCCCACGTACACGGCCATAGCCGGCTTGAGCAAAGCCAGGGCACCCTGTGTTAGCTCTAGTCCGGACGGAAACCCGCGGGTCAACGCGTCCACCACGCGCAGCCCCTGCCACGCCGGATGACCTCTCCCCTTACCCGGCAGCTCGTACAGGGTCACGTTGTCGCGTGCGCGGTAAAAGGGGTCATCCGGGTGGCTGCGGCCAGTGAAGGTGCCGGTGGCGTTGAACAGAGCCGTACCCAAGCCAACCAGCGCAGTGAGCAGTCCGGACGTGAGCAGGCCGAGCAGTGTTCCGATCCCCAGGAAAGTGAGGGCACTGAGGCCATCGAATCCGGCTGTCGGACAGTTGCAGACGGAACCGCCGCCGCCGTAATGGCCAGATCCGCTGTCGTAGTAACCGCCGCCGCCGCCGCCACCACCACCACCACCTCCTCCGTTGCCGTAGGTGTAGGAGCGCGGCGAACGAAGCGCTTCCGGTTGTGGTGCCGGTGCTGACGGAGCTGCTTCCGGCCAATCGCCGTTGAGCACGTGCTGCAGGAGAAGGTCGGATGTGGTGGTGGCCAGGGACTCGTACGGGCTGGGGACGTGCGTGAAGGCCAATCCGGCGGTCAGAACCACCGCGCACCAAATGTAGATTTTAGCCATTCTCTCCACCTTTTTTTAAAAACATTAATCATAAAAGTATGAAAAAATTCTAAATAATAATAATAAAAATTATGTTTGAAACTTATGAAAGATAGAGCTCTTTGATTTGATAACAACTTATCAACTTCTTAAACTATCAGTTTTTGAGATCCCGTTACAATCTTACCGGGGTAATAAGTGAACCAACAGTTTGGCAAATCAAATGTATGTGGCGTAATATACGGATGCTTGCTTACCTATTAGAAATATAATTTCAAGCCGAAAGAATGTTGACGAATTTGATTGCGTGTATTGACCAAGTGATCAACGCGCCTCTTTTAATCTATTTGACGGAGTTCTCTTGCTTTATATACTTTTGGGAAGCTGCTCGAAAATTAAGTGAGTGGGGCACGGGGGGTTCTCTGCGCGGTCCAATTCAGTTCCGTCTCCCTGATTGGTGCAGGCCTTCAGCTCGGGCTGTCTCCTGACACGCTCGGCGCATTTAAGGGTGGCCACGAGAGAGGGGAAGGGTGTGGGTTAGCGGGTCGCCAGGTGACGGGTACACAGTGAGATGGACGCGCGTTCAAAATAAAAACAATTACCTAATTCGGTGATAATCTTATGGTGGGGGCGAATCGAATTGCTTGTTCGCCGATCCACTCTGTTCCATTTGAGGGTCACTGGAACACTTGTCCACCCTCCACCCTCAGGCCACGCCTTTGCCTCACCCCTCCCTTCATCCTCCATGTCACCCTTATTTTTTGGAAGTATACATGTGGTCCTCCCCCGCTGATGAAGCAGCGACCCGGATAATGTGTTTGTGGCTTTCGACGATGATCCATATCCATGGCTGTCCTTGTTTTGTGTTTTTAGAAAAGCAAAACTCTCTTTTCGCATCTGCTTTATTAGGTATCGTTAACGCACTGATGGTGGTTGTTGCATGACCGAGCTAATTCGGAATTATAGACTTGAATGATTGATCCCTTGCCGGGTCTGTGGGTTCTTGTCCATAGACCTGGAGTGATTTTAATTATTATTTAAATGCATGTAATTATGGTAACTGCTCAATTTTATGCAATTTATCGTATTGTTTATGATTGTTGGAATTTAAAAAAACTATTATATGTATTTCTTTAGGGTTACTAATACCAATGCAGTCGATTACAGGTAACAGAATGGGTTGACCCGTTCTCTTTGTATACATGGCGTTCATCGGTTTTAAACTGCTTTCGGTGTAAAATTAGCTTAAATTTACAGTTACTGCTATCAAACTGCAACTTAGAAACGCCATTGTTTTCCTCTGTAATTAAGGATTATTAAAGAAATGGGCAAACGTCATAGCTTTATGACTCGATTAACATTGTAGGGGAGTGAAGTGTAAAGATAAGCGTGCATGTTATTAAGAAATTGCTCAGTTGTTTACTTATCCACGCTCGCATTTTTAAAGCAATCGCCTTGGGGTGACGTTACTCTTACGCGAGACATAGAATCAATGTGACGTCGCCAGGTCTTTATAATCGTTCTCGTCGACTGACACAATCTGTCTATTTCGATTTCAGTATTGCCTATTTCGATTGGTATTGCGATTTTCTCAAATTCGTATCAGAGGTTGTCAAAGTCGACGGGGCAATTCCATTTTAAATATCGCAGATATCAGAATGAGATTCACGCTAGACATTTTCTTTTTCGTAAAATTGATCTCAATCCGAGTTCTGTCCGACTTCAAAGGGTTTCATTGTCAAAGTTTGGGCGACGTCAAGTTAAAAAGTTGACAATTTGTTCGTACCGCTCCAGCACACAGCACCTCCATTTGGCCACCCGCATTTCTGAAATCCAAAATGCCTCCAGTCCGTAGGTGTCAATTAATGATGGCGTCACCCCAGCCCTGAACTGAACTCGCAAGAATTTTTTTTTTACAAACTCTAAGAAAATGCAATTCATCATTGAAAAATGTGGTTGATCAGCGAAAAGAAAAAAGAAAATTCGGTGTATTTTCTTCATCTCTTTCGCTGTTTCTCTTGTGGGTTAAGAGGGTGCGGCTCTTCAGGGGAGCGGCTGCCGATTTGGATGGATAGAGGGAGGGGCGTTTGAAAACTCTCAAATGAAGCCTACATTAGTGATAACAATTAGGTTGAAGCCAGCGACGATCTGTGAAATCAATTCACTTGTGTCGCGCCATTGTGTTGTGCTGTTTTTCCCGTGCGGAAATCAACTCTCGTTGAGTCTGGCATGTCCCTGGTTCGAGGTCGACTTTTTCTCAAAACTTTTAATTTTTTATTGCAACCATTTGTAAACGTTTCCCCGTCATTGAGTGGAAATTAGTCATGAAATTGGTTTACATTTCATGACTTAAACCGGGCAACATTAAAAAAAAATTAATTAAAGAATTATCGAACAGATTGTTATGTAGAGTAACAATATTAATGACATTTTAATGTTTTCAGTGTTATAGTACTTCAAACATTAAAATGTCATTTTTTTCAAAAGATTGTATAATCTTAATCAACCATATGAATGCTGGTTGATGATATTACGAAATACGATTGAAAGCTGGATATAATGTTAATTGGCAATTTTTTCTTGACGTGGATTTAAAGTTTATGTTGATAATGCTCAGTAACTCTTTCAACAGTAATTTTTATTAATCGGAAATGGTGAATTCGGGACAGCACCGAAATGAAGAAGACGTACCGAGTGGCGAGCTCGCTTTTATAATAATATTTTACTATTATTTTTAATTAGAACTGGTAATTGCAAAAACATTTCATCGTTGACTTTTTACATATTTTTCGTGTGTGATTATTTTACGGGGCTGCCTGTAATAGCCATCACTCGATTCGAATAGCCTCATACGAAAGTAGTCATTTTTATATTTAAAAGTCGCCGTAGCCACACCTTAAATTGTTTATTTACAATCGAAACAAACACACAAAGAAGAGACAAAATAGGAGACATGTTTTTATACTTTTTATACACACAAAAATCAGTATATATCGAATCTGTCGTGAACATTTCTTTAATTACCCCTCTATTCTTGCACCCGAGAACCGATAAATGGCGTTCTCGAGCAGGCCGAATAGATAGATCCCTACCAACCACTGATGGCCAGCTGATGACCAGAAGATGTCCAGAAAACGATATAGCAAAAGTCGAGATTGGTGGCGTGACGCCGCCCATTGATCGCGAACGACACAACACGAATATGGATGGTCCGGGTTCAGTTCGGTCGGTGAGAGCCGGGAGGGAAATCCAGAGCCAGGAAGGTGGGTGGGATTAATAGTTGATGTCCATGAAAGACAGTTCGCATTTTGGCGAGAGATATTTACAGTCCACGTCCTTCGTTCCCGGTAAAATGTTCTGCAGGATGACCGATAAATCTTTGGTGTACCACGCGTAGGCGATACTAAACAGAAGAGGAGAGGAGAGAATGAGACGATTAATATTTGAATTTTATTATTGGGATTAATTATTTCGTGACTGGCGTTTGCAAATGCAAACGCCAGTTCGAATTTCTCAGCAATAAACTTATTTATTTCATTTTCGTTTCTACTTTTATCATGTTTTTATGTCTTACCTAGAGAGTGATCCTAATCTGGCTGCAACTCCACCCTTGTTCTGTGCCTGAAATCAATCAATTTTAAAAATCAGCAATACATATAATATACATATAAATACATATAGCTATACATATAAATTAGCTATATATTGCACGTACATTGAGTACAGTATTTGTTATTGTTCACTCAAATAACGCTAAAAAAAAACAATAAAATGAACACTCAAGCAAATCTGTCGTTTGTTATAGTTTTCAATTTAAATTTTCAAGTTGCTTCTTAAATAAAGCATTCAAAATAATTAAGAATATACAGTTTTCCTGATCGTTCTTCGTATCGGATGTTGCTTACCTGTCGGGCCGCCTCGCAGATCCACCGCCGCATGCACTCTGGGTGTTTGTTGCCGCTGGTGTAAATGTGCAGCATGTCCGACATCATAGGTCCGATGTCCTCTCCGAAGCCAGCCGGCAGATGCAGCAGCTCCATCAGGCTGGACTTGGGCGGCGGCCCGTGTGCCGGATCGCCGGACCACGTCACGTTGAGCACGTGATCCTCCAAACCGCTGGACGAGTCACCGAATCGTCGTCCGGGTGCAGGGGCTGGTGCCGGCGCGGCGGCCATGGCCCGCAGCATGGCTAACAGCAGGCCGAGGAGGGCGCCCACCCCGAAGGCCAGGATACCGTTGTTGTTGTTGCTGTCGCAGGACACGTACGGACAGGAGCAGCCGTAGCCGCCACCACCGCCGCCACCGCCGTAGCTCATGCCGCCACCGCCGTAGCCACCGCCGCCTCCGTAACTGCCGTAGCTGTCTCCGCGCCGCTCTCGCACCAGGGTGGCCTCGCCGGCGGCTTGTAGCACTTCCGGCTCGCCCATGGATAGAGGTGGGGCAACGTCCGACTGGGTGATGGCCAATTGCAGCGAAGTGAGTAGCAAAAGGAGGGCCGCCGTCGCGGCCCGTACAGGCACCCAGTTCCGAAGCACCATTATCTTATTCTTTTTTTCTTTATCTCTGATAGAGATTAGAGATTTCTTTATCTCTGTTGACTTTCAGGATCTGCCAATGGACGCAGGGATCGGACAATTTTCTTATCTGCTTTCGAACGAATTTATTTTTCCGTTCGTTCCAATATTCGTTTTCGGAAATAAAACATTTAAAAAATCAACAATTTATTTCTTATTTATTATGGTGTCTTTGCTTTTCGTTTTTAAATTAACTTGTTGCTGTTTCAAAAATTGTGGCCTTCGTTAAGTGAACTCTAATATATGCAGTGTATACCGGTAATTGAACTTGTCAATAAAAAATTGTGTGTGCAATCTAATAACATTAAAATACACCTTTGTTTAGATTATAATTTATTTAAATAAAATATAAAGTTAATTCCAACTAATGATAAGATGATTTCGAAATTTATAAACGTACTGCGTTCAATTTGACTGTATGATTTTAATTAAAGTGGGTTAAGCGTATAGGTAGCCATAATTAAATTGATTGGTCCCTTTAGTTAGGGAAATTCGCATGATTTATACGAGTGTATGCTTACCACATGCGTGTTCCAACCGGACTAGATCAGAGTCTGAGTTAAGTCAGTCTCGATTGCTGGATTTTCAAAAAGTGAATGTGAAAGTGTTGATCTACCTGGTTGATGGTTGTTGTGAATGTGAACGCTTTCAGTTGGGAATAAACGAATTCGCGCGTGAGCTCTCCTCCTTTATAGCTGGCGATCTTCTAGCCAGGTGGGAGGGACTGGTTTTTTGTCCCATACTGTGTTTGGTGTGTGGGGAAGGGGGAAGGGGGAAGGGGGTGGGGAGGGGAGAAGGAAGAACGATGGTGGAGAGGGGATATATATTTTTATTTTTTGGTCGGTGGGCCGGAGTCAGCCAAGCGTTTCCTTCAGAAGCAATCTCGACGTCCGTGAAAAAACAATTGGCCTGCTCTTTTTTTAGCGAACGCACTCTGGCGTGCCCAGGTGAGAATAGAGAGAAAAAGTGAAAGAAAACTTCTTTCTTGTAGATATATTGTCAATGGATCGGGCTCGGTACTTCCTTCTGCGCGACAATAGTTTACACGTGGACGGTGCTGCCTCTAGCGAATGTTTTTCATTTATCAAGATGGACGTCATTTTTTGCTTCCGTTTTCCAAGATGTACTTGCTTTCATTGTCAACAAAGCATCGGATTTTCGATTGCACTATTTCAGTGTCTAAATAGCATTGGGTAAGATATGCATTAATTAATATTTGATGCACTAAGAATGTCCTGTGTCATTCTCACTCTGAAAAAAAGCAGTTGTTAAAAGTTGATATCCTTTTTCACTTATGTAGATTTAAGAAATGTCGAGGTTCTTGCAGCCCCTTTTTAAGATGTTGATGCAATCTTATCTGACGGATGCGATCGCATTAGTATCTCAATACAATATCATTTAATGCTCCCAGAATCTGCAAGGTGTCTGAATCGATGAACAGAAAAAACACAATTTTTAAAAAAGACTGAAGAGATGAGTCTGGTCTCTGGCGATTTCTCAATCTCTGTTTTCCAATGGGCACACTAGTCATATTTACCGTGAACGACGTGTCATTGACTTTTTTCTTCACTACAATCGTTTCTAAGGTCAAAATATGATTTTTTGCAACAAATAAATGAGGCTCATAACCCATAGAACAATTTAGACGCCTACCCAGACGATCTCTTCGGAAGTGACATTGGGATGTAATTGGGGATGGGGCGGGGTTGGTAGGTGGTGCTGGGGCGAAGTGGGCGTCGGTGCGGAACCGGGAGAGAGACAGTGATTCTGGCTTGGCGTACGCACCCGAGCGCGACCACCACCAAGAACCAGCTCCGCTAATGACGCGACGCGACTCCGACGAATGAGGCGGGCGTCCACAATTGGAGATGTTATACGGTGGTTTTCTAATTTATCCAAAAAAAAATATTCAGATCGAGCTTGTAATCACATGACTCTAATACCCCTTTATTTTCGTTTGGAGGGCGGTGAACCCTTTGGTAGATCACGGACAGTGAACCCTTTTTTAATAAAATTAAATTAAAAAAGTTAAATGTCGCTTCTGCTTGTACGATTCAGATACTGATTAAAAAGAATTAGCCAAACGGTAACTTTTTTTCGCTGCTAAAAATAAAAGATTGTTCTATATTTGATTAAAAATCGGTCATAAAGGTCTTCGAGTGGTCCGATTGGGGCCCCGAACTGGGAACCCTTTAAACTTTAGACAGTTACATAGCCAACGGACCAGTAGAAAAGGAATGTCACAATTTTTCGTTAGTCGTTTATCCTAACAAACAAGCAACTAATAATTTAATTTAATTGTAATTAATTAGATAATCAATTCTCATCTCGAGATTTGTAATAGAATTAGCAAATCTTTTACGCCAGAGTTCGTCCCACCTTCTCTATTCCTCTTTCCTCCCACTCCCTTAAGTTTCGCCTCAAAGCGTTCGAGTACTGGAACCAAAAGGGGGAAGAGACGGAAAGCGTGGGTGCTGCTACATGCGTGGCAAAAAGAGTTAAGGTGCTGTAAAGGGGTCAATGACACTTCACCGCATCGTGACGATACTGTAGATAAACTCGAGTTTGTTTTAACAAATTTATTCTAATCTTTCCTTTGGTTGCATAATACTGGACTGTACGAGTAGTTATAGTAGTTGTGCGCATGTGACTTCTATTTATTTTATACATGGGTATATATTTATGGAAAACGCTAAAAATATATAAGCACTGTATGTGTCTACCTAGAATAGGTATTTTAATTATCTCAGGACCTAGACGGGCATACGCAGGGTTAAGTGTTTAATTTCGTAAATAGCTTATGTAGAAAAAATGAGAATTTCATTATTAAATCGAGTATTTGTAATCAATTGGCAAATTTTTTGTTTATTTTTCTTTCAATCTGTTTATTTCTCACACTATTATAATAGGTTGCGGCGAGGTCGCTGCCCTTTAGCTTTTTATCTACTTTTGGTGAATTTGTGATTTTATGTTTCGAACAATTTTTTATTATTATTTGTGATTTTCAGAATGCCATTTGTAAAAAGGTATTGGAGGTTTAAGAAGGTGGAGAGGGGTATTGAGTGGGTGGGGGATGAAAGCGTGAGGCGACATAGGATGTGGAGGGCGGGGGTGTCCCGATTGGCAGCGGAAGTGCTAATGGTATTTTCGGGATGAAGGACACATACACTGTATAAGTGTTTTCGGTCGTTTTCCTTCTGCAAGCGTCAATGGGTTGACATTTTTTGCTTCTTCTCCTTTAATCGGCATATTCGTTCGCTGCAGTTTATTCTGTTTCGTGAGAGCACAAAGAACATGGATCGACGTTGGTCGTTGGGGATGAAAAAAGCGTAAAATTACCCTGAATAGAAAAACTTTCGCTTCCAATTATACGATCAACTCACCCACTTGGAAACGCACTCCTTCACTTTCACTGTGATTCTTTTTTTCGTCACTCATGGCCAATTTTTCTCTGGCAGTGTCCGTGGGAGTTGTCATCCACCTTTATTCCTTTCTAAAATCTCAACAATTCCACCCCCCCCCCCCCTCCAATCCCACTAGAAGCGTCGTTGCTGTGCCCAACCACCATTCTCAAAATATTTCAGAATTACTTAATTAATTTTTGTAATGCCTGAATGTGCCAGTATCTCGTTTACCTTTTATCCAGCGATATCTGGGAGTTCATCTATTTGTTTGATAAAGGAATCAATTCACTTAATTTTTAATTGTAACAAATTCAATTATTAGCATGAAAATAAAATATCTTAAGCAAGTCAATCGGACTAAATACATGGATAAAATTTTTAGACATTTGGAATATTTGCTAAACCTAAATCAAGAACAACTTTCGCTTTAAGAGCGATTGTTTCGATGCATTTTGTTTCGACCACGTTATCCACTAGAAGATTTTCGTAGACCGAATCTTAAAATAAAACCAGTTATTTTTGAATTTACACACTTTCGAGTTGTGGATTATGTTGTGTCATATTGCTTGTTTAACGTTGTTTTTTTTTACTGCGTGTAATGTAAAAATGCCTGTCGCGAAATTCTTGCTATAAACATTTGCTAAATCGCGGCGAAGCTTATTGAACTATTACGAAGGGCAATCAGTGTTTTCACCCTAACTTCTTCCCTCCTCTGGTGTATAATTTGTAATTTTGGCCTTCAGACCTTGGTAGGTCATCGAACAGGCACGGGTTTCACGACTTCACTCCTATTGCGAAGGAAGGGGCGAAAACTTCCAGAAGTTTCGATCAGGAATTGAACCCAGCACGCATTGCCTAGAAATTGATAATGTTCATGAAAAATGTTTTCTTGCCAAATGATCTCTGGTCATTCGTGCAACCAATGGTCAGCGTTTAAGAACCAACACTTGATTTTCCAGTGTGGATTAAAAGCGCGACCCCTTATGCATCATCTACAGTATTTGGACCGCAAGCACCGGAGCTCTGCGGGGAAACTAAGCTGGGGAGCTTTTAATCGGCATTTCTGACCATGGGCATTTCTGAAACGTATTGACGATAATTCGAAATTTGGATCAATACAAAATGTAATATATTTTCTAATTCACTTATTTCCATGCGATAATTCGATGGCATATTCAATGGTATTTCAATTTTACAAACTATTCCTTCGCTTGTTCTATGACTATTTATTCGTGTTTTATTTCTTGCACCCAAAATCTAAAGAAACAAGAAATTAATTTATAAATAATACAATTTTATTCATTTTTTTACAAAACAAAATCCAGATGGACTGGTTCGCGGTACAATAATTGACCAAAAATCAATCAGCACAATAAAAAATACATTTACGCACATGAACAAACGTACACATGCATCCATCCACACTTTGCACACCAAACAAGAAATCAAAATTCGAGTCTAAAATTAAAAAATTGCGAAACGCGCACGTTACCAATTCAGACCAGAATTTACATAATTCCAACTTCACGATTATTAATAGTTACCTTAAATATGAATGACAAAACTTGATCAGGTTGGTGCTACGTGTGAGAAATATTTGGCTGTTCAAAGAAATGCCGGACACTACCATCCGAGAATGATCGCGAAAACAATTCTATCTCTTCCAGTAAACCTGTAACCACATTATTGAATCACCCAGTTTTTCTTAGACGGGATAACTGCATTATTTGACTGATGAAATTATTTATCAGATTGTTCCTCCTGTTTCAGAATCGGAAACAGTCTGTGACGTCATGTGGTGACGCCGTTCGATTGGTCGTTCAACGCTCTAAATTGGCAACAGCAAATGTACCATTGCTTTGGTCTTCGGTCGCCTTGATGACATCAAGATAATTGAATTTTTGGAGTCGTACCGTCGCTGGTGGATGCTGTACAAGTCGAGGCTGGTGTGTGACCACCTTGTCCTGTCCGGTTACGTGAGGGTGTCCCGCTCGGCGTACGGCACACAGGTCGGAGCCAACAGGGAGCAGTCCAGATCTTCCGGCGAATCGCTGATGTTCTCCAGGAAGGGCATCATGTCTTTCAACAGCAAACTGACAGCAACGCTATGCGATGAATGAACAGAATTGTGATTTAAAAAAATTATCCTAATTATCCTATTATAGATAACGAAACATCGTTTGTGTCTTATTCGCATAGAGGTGCTCACAGCTACGACATCATTTCGTTCTGATATGAATACCGAAATTAGTCTCAAATTTTGAGATGTTTTTAAAAGATAAATTAATCATCCCAATATGGTCATCTCAATTGATCATATGCAATCTGAAATTCCCAGGAGCTTCACAAGTGTTATCTAGTTTCATTTCTCTGCCATTATGTATTTCAGAGAAGAAAATATAAATATTCTTTGTTATATCTTCACTTTTCTTTTAACAAGATTATTGAACATGTAAAATGCTCTTGACTCTTGTGAACATGTTCTATCAGATAGATTTATAGCGGGTCGCCGACTGATTACTCATTTACCTGGAGATGGAGGTGAGTCGAGCCCGCAGTCCGCCGTGTCGGTATGAGTCGCGGGTCACCTCGCAGAGCCAGCGCCTGGCGCACCCGGGATGTTTGCTGGAGGCCGAGTACACGTTGACCATGTCCAGTGCCAGCGGCGCCACGTCCCCGCTCAGCATGTTCGGCAAGGTGCTCAGAAACGTCGGATCCAGGAAAGCGGCGATACCGCCGGGGTTTGGTTGCAACGGCGCAGAGCTGTCCTGACGACCGGGCGCCGGCGCCGGTGCCGGAGCCGGTGCCGCCACCGTCAGCATAGAAAAGAGAAGGCCCAGCAGCGCGCCGGCGCTGAAGTAGAGCAGCATGTCGTTGTTGTTGTCGCAGGACTGGTAGGGACAGTGACAACCGTAACTACCGCCTCCGTATCCGCCGCCGCCACCGTATCCGCCACCATAATCGCCTCGCTTCTCGCGGATCAGGTTGGCACCGTCACCGTCCTCCGGATGCGGGGACTCGGCTTGGACATCAGGCTCGGCGACAGGAGTGGTCGGGTCTGGGGTCGGACTGTGGTCGTCAAGGGAGGCGGTGGTGGTGACGGCTACGAGAAGCGCGCACGCGGCTAGAAGTAGGCGGCGGTCGGTGAGCTGCATGGCCGGTGGAGTTGACCGATCGATCGGCTGCCGGTTTCGGAAATGGTCGCAGGCGAGTGGCGTGTCCCGCCTTAAGTAAGCCCCGGTGGTTGACGGCTACCCCCCATTCGATCACGTGATACGGGGACGTGTAATGTTGCGATAGATCGAGTCGAGATTGAGTACGCATGCGCGGGCTCCATGGTTAGGGGGGGTGGGGGTGGGGGTGGCTGTCGAATTGTGGGGGCGTGTGAGATGTCGGCGGGAGAGAGTAATCGCGCGGGTCTGTCACGGGCACAGTTTTTTTTCTTCGGGGTTTTATTCTTTTCTTCTCGCGGTTGCGCTTTGTTTGACGCCCGGACGCCTCCGTGGTCAGTCGGCCGTGTCCAGCATCCATCTATCACCCCCGCCTCCTCCACCCCCTCCTCTCACATGTATTGCAATATGATACTCTACCCATGTTTGGTGTTACTGCACCTGCATGCTGCGTCTGGGGTTGATGACGTTCGACTTCAGGAAAAGTGGAAAATTCGATTGGGTTGATTTGACTCGAAATCGTCTTGATTCAAATTGATTTTCGAACAAGATTTTTAGATACATGTTATCTCTCAAGGTGTGTTTTTATTTTTCCATTTTTATTTTGTCAATCAAAAATATTTTCTTCTTTTTAATGAATTAATGAATGTTCTTTTTTAAGACCTCAATATGTGCATTGGTATCATATTTTTGTACCGTGTATGTTTCCATAACTAGTGCAATTGTCATAATTTCAGAATATTATCTTCTGCTTTTACGGAAAGGTTAGAAATTTTATTGATATTTGAAGCTCATATTTTTCACTCCAGCTTACAAAATTAATTAATATTCGTATTTTCAGAGTTAACTCATAGACGGCATCTAGCATTCATCAGCAAATTCCTTTTTAAAGTGCATCGAAGTCCTGTAGTGAAATGAATGCCAATAATTATTTCAAAAACTATCCACCCTTTCTAACTAAAAACGTCCTGGCACTTAATACAAGTACCAAGTAATAGAAAATATTTTCCATCCAAGCAAAATTTTATCAATAACTACTACAAATAATACTCGTACTACAGTTGAATTTCTGTGAATGATCATGAAAAGTCCAATCTTGCATTTTTCAAAAGAGAAGACGTCATTAAATTCCTTTGGCTTGCCACCAGAAAAGTTTTGATTTCCTGGCCGCAATTTCAACGCAGGTGCACTTTGCTATTTCTTGGTGTGCAATGACCACGGGAGCATTTCCAGCAATCATTCCCCAAGTTACGGGAGCTTTTCAGGCGTGAAAACCGGCATCCACCGAGCCTCACAAACACCTTTGTCCTGGCTACTCCCCCCTCCATGTGGTGGTGGGCGTGGCAGATTTGTCAATGTGTATCGACACACCATTGGCGAAGATAAATCTGGAAAGAGGGGGAGCAATTTCAAGGTGGGTGGGCCTCACAGTGCAGTGGCGAAAGGGTTTAGAAAAAAAGAGCTGGAGAGAGAAAGCTCCACCGGTGATGCGGTGAAGAGTATTTTTTATTAAATAAGTGAAGAGAAATTGTTTTTCACGCCCAGGTCGAACTTTTGGCGAGAAGGGTTGTACGAAATCGCAAGGAAATATTTAAGTATTTTTTATATATATTTTTGTGCCACTCTTTAAAGATTCGCCTTTGCGGTGACGAAGGAGTTGTCATGAGTCGGCTTTTTTTAAAGTTTTTTCTTCTTTCGCCCAGGTAAATTCTTCGATGTCTCTGATTTGCTTCGACGGTGCGAGGACAGGAAGGGGGCACTGTCCTCTAATTCTTGCCGCGCATCGGTGCATCTATTTCTTAATGTGTCCTGTGCTGTAACTGAGCTTGGATCGAATAGAGTTTTGCTCCCTAGATCAAGATTTATTGATCCTATAATCATCACCCTGTTCACCAACTGTTCGATAAAATGAAGGCGCTTTATTTGTCTTTGTTCGGTGTTTAAAGACGTGAAATTGTGAAAATTTTTAAAACATTTGTGAACATAAAGAGACTGTAAAATAAATTAATATTAAAAGTGGTGATAAAGCTTAAATCTTTTTTTTAGAAGATATCCATTTTCAGAAACCTTCAAAAATACATATTTTTTATTAAATTTCTTTTATTATTCTTTTATTAAAATTCTCTCATGTACGCTATGGTTCTTAAAGTTTGTCTTAGTGTTTGTTACGAAAACTCTCGAACCGCGTAAGGCGGGGCAATTTTTTTGAACAGAATGGAGGACACACGTTAAAGACACATATGTCTTTTGAACACATATGTCTTAAAAACACATATTGTATTCTTAGACCAGCGCTGTCTGGGTACAAACATTAGGTGAAATAAATTTAAAGTGCATCAGAGGATATAGCCATCTTATTGTCTCATCAAGTCATGTCAAGTAGTTAGTTTAAAACTGTGGGTGACTGTGGCTCGGCGGTCCCGTGTTCGATTCCCGGCGCGGGCTCTCGAAAATTTCGAACCCGGGTACTGGTCGTTTCCCTCGCATAGTGCCTGAGCACCATAAGGGGGACGTAACGCCTGTAGTGCGGTTGGCTACAGTTGGTTGGGGGGGAATCATGAGCGAACAAATATGGGACAGACCTGTAATAAATAGACAACGAACTGCCAAGGCTCTTAACTAAAAATAAAATAAGCTGTAATTTATGAAACGTGTTTTTAGACATCACCCTTTACTTTCATTTTAACTATTATTAGAATTAGAAGAAAAATTAAGGTTTTTAAGACCGTACATAAATTTATATTCAAAGTTTAGGGCTTTGACGAAGGTAAATGATGATGTATTAAAAAACACATTTCACAAATTACAACTTTTGTATTTTTATCTATGGAGCCACACCTGCTTGTCATCGATTGTCCATAGTTTATGTAATGTGTTTGTTCTCTCATGCTTTAATGTAGCTAGTTGACATGGCTTGATGAGACAGTACAATGGCTAAATCCTCCGATACACTTTTATTTTATTTCACCTAATGTTTGTACCCCGACAGGGCTGGTCTATGAGTATATATGGTTTGACATTTACGTAACTGTAGTGTCTTTAATGTGTACTATAACCGATGTCAACAAATGTCTAGTGCACAGCACCGAATGAAAGACGAACCGAGTGGGGAACTCATTTTTGTAATAATATTTTACTATTATATAATTTTTTATTTATTCCAATCAACTGTAGTCAACCGCACTACAGGCTTTACGTCTCCCTCATGGTGCTTAGGCACTGTGCGAGGGGAACGACCAGTACCCCGGGATCGAAATTTACGCGCGAGAGCCCGCCTTGGGAATCGAACCTGTGACCGCCGAAACCATAGTCAGTCGCTAAACCAACTGGGCTACGACGAGTCGTACAAACTGGAGTTGTTTAGAACTGGTAATTGCGAAAAATATAGTTTAGAACAGACCGGGAGTTACACCACAGATCTTTGGATTGCTGGTCCAGTGTTCTACCATATAGTTTTATGTTGGAGCTTACTACTTCACATATATCATTAATGTACAACAGGAACAGAAGCGGTCCCAACACACTGCCCTTTTGCACTTCTGAAGTCACATTAATCCACTCTGAGTGGACACAAGAGAGAACAGCTTGTTGTTTACACAAAAATCACGAAATCTTGCAATTTTTCAATCAGGGAATCTTGTTTAATTTCAATGCATACATATGTCGTCTGTTTTGGTTAAATCCTTCAACTGCAGGCCTAAATTGAACGATGCAGATAAATTAGGGGCCTGATTTTATGAAGAAGATTTATCAGCATTGTGTGCTGATAAATAAGATTCAAAATCTCGCGAAAAATATGGTAGCACAAATCTGCTACAGTTACAACCAGAGTCGTCTACATATAAACTTCTTTCCAAATATCTTTTGGTGGAAATATCGATGTTCAAATAAAACGCTTTATCGCCAGAAAAAAACCCTTTTATCTAGGATGCTTATTCAGCATATAATATATTCATATTTATTTATAGACAAAAATTCAAAAAAAGTAACACCTTCCTTCAAATCCTTCGCTTCCTTCAAATCCAGCAGTGTTCCTAGCGCCACCTGGTAGTCACCTTACCTGGTCGCTGTCACGCATGAGAAATGTCACCAACGAGAAGTGTCACGGATGGAAGACGTCAACTAAGAACACGTCAAAGATGGGTAGCAAGTCTGTCGTAAAACTATCGGTGCATTGAAATAGCTAATAGTCAACTATCGAAAGTATCGCCCGACCCGTCACGCCATACAGATTTCAGAAGACAACAACCAGAGTCCCAGACCACACGTGTTATTTTAGGTGTGCACAAGCAGAAGCAACTTCTTTCTGGAACCAAAAGAGGAAACTTTAAATAAGGTAAGAAGTAAATTACATTTATTAAATTTCTGGGGTTTAACCTGATTAAGATTCAATCCAATCCCCCTCGTATAAAAACCGAATTCAAATAAAATCCGAAAGCTGGCTAGGCCTAATGCTGTTTTATTCTGTAATCACGGCGCAGTCACTGTATGCACATTTTTATCTCCATCTATATAAAAATCGTATGCAACTGTGTTGTATGCATTGTGGTTTTTATCGTCAAAATATACACGTGTAATATGAGTAGTTCCTGGTAATTATGCTAGAACTTGTCGCCGTTACTGATTGCAGTCCTTCAATCATTCACCCGTTTGTGTATTACTACCGTCGGCGTCTCCTTTCACTTCGTACACACACATACATACACATCTAAGTTATTTACAGTTGTTCCAAATTCCAGAAACGGGCTTGCCCGAAGTGTTTCTGTTGCTGAACATGTGCGGTAAACCAGCCACGTGGCCGGTATTACAGGAAACGCCTGCGATCTCTAATGCAAAGTTGTATTTTGCCCCAATCTCAAGAAAAACTCACATTTCTCAAGCATGATTAAACAAAGACTATGGTGATTTGGATATTATACGATATTTCATTGCTTTGAAATTGGTGCCATGAAACAAACACGTGCTGAACATATGGAAACATGGCCGGTAACTCATGCTGCCACCTTATTGGCGAATGTGGAACTAGAGAATCGCAGCTTGTAACGTCAGATTCCTTGTTCACACTAGACTATCAGATCTTGTTTGAAATAGTCTATTTTGATGTACGTTTTGCCATTGGGCTTTCCTGTATTTTTCAAATGGATGCTGCAGTCCCATGGATAAACGCGCCAATGTCGATCCCGATCACGTTTGCTTATGGGAACTGAGTCAACAGACCAGCGAAGTTGTGAACAAGTTTCTAAGCTTTTTTTTTAAATTAGGCTGTTATTCTTTTATATTGAAGTCCGAAATACTCATCATAGTTTCAATAAGTTCCTGAATTGGTTGCGGAGAGGGTGAGATGCCTGTTTCGTTGTTCTTGGGCCAAGAAACCTCATTATTCAGTCGCAATGTTTCCTAGCACTTAGGCCTAGCCAAACTCTGGCCGTGTAATTGTCTGAAACAAGTAAAATAATCATAATAAATTCATAACGAATTCATAATGAAGTAGTAGATAATGAAGAATTTTGTCTGAAACAAGGCTTGAGCCAGCCATGCTTCATTTAGATTCATTAAACACGATTGCACGTTGCCCTTTCGTCAGGTCACTCGGTTAAGGATCATGTGGCAAATCAAATGCGTGATGTTATTTTGCTTGTAAAATTAACATGTGAAACGTCTGGTTTCTTTTTGTTTAGTAGTTGCTAGTAAGCCTAGTCCTTGTTCACTAACCGGACCCATTTTACCGTATCGACACAATGAAAACTGATGATTTTGAGTCCTTTATGTCGTGTTGCAGCGCGTTTCCTTGTCGAATTTTGGTTTTTTTATATAAATAACTTTCCTTTGTTGTCTCAGCTGCCTCAGTTAGGTCTAAGTCTAGCCTGTTGCTTTACGCTTTTCTTAAATTTATTTTCAGTCTGATGGAAAAGATGGAGCCCATTCAGCTGCGGTAAGTTTTCAACCCATTTGAAATCATTTTTATGAAGTGATTTTCTTTAAAGTTTCGTTAGAATTAAAAAACTTGTGCGTTAATAAGGCATATCCTTTTTTCCCGCAGTCATGATTGGTACCAGACCGAAACTCATGTGGTGTTAACTATTCTGCTCAAAAACCACAAGCCAAACGAGGTCCAAGTCAAGTTGGCCGTTAACACGGTAAGACACCCTTTCTTCCTGGATTATGATATCTATCTTGTAAATTAATATGATGATTACTGTATGACTAGATGATGTAGTGCAGTGAAGGAACTAAAAAAATTTTTTAATCTGTTAATTTTGTTTATCAATTGCTCAGGTGGATGTAAGTGCTCAGTTTGACGGCTACTCAGACTACACTCTACACCTAAACTTGCACTCGATCATTGTCCCAGAACGAAGCACGTGGAAACAGTTTGCGTCGAAGGTAAACATACGAGTCCTTATATTTTTGTATACGATTACGATACGGTTCTCAGGTTACGAAATTCCTTAAATATTCAAAAATAATAATTAATTTTCCTTTAATTTCAGATCGAAATAAAGTTATGCAAAGGCGATGCTCCTCGATGGAATGACCTTGAAAAGAGCACGACTTGTGGAGCGAAAGATTCAGTGGCTTCAGCAGGTATTTAAAACATTTGTACTTTAGCAATTTTTTCAATTCAAACAGGGACTACTAGAATACCTAGGTTTTCAGGTTGCGTCTCGCTGCACATTAACTCCAAAATTGGCTCGAATCTTCCATTCCGCAAGACTCATATTGGCTAGTTCACATATGCCAGCTGTTCTTAGAGCAGGGGGCTTATTTGGACTCTTGGATCTTCTTACGTTACGGTCACGTTTCCCAAATCAGCCAATCACAGCTTAGCGAAGATTGAGTCCAAAATGGACCCCAGCAATTTCGTCTGCTATAGAGCGACTTGCCAATGAGAACGGGTCATATGGGTAGCGGCAGCTTGGTCATTGAATGCAGGCTCTCGTTTATTCGAATCTGGGCACTTGTCGAGTTTCTCGATTTCTTCTATTTAAAACCCCATCTCTTTTAAATTGTAATTAGTGAAACTGATATATATATTTTTTTTAATTACAAATTTGTGTGTTCTTGATTGTGCAGCGTTTGGCGAGCAAAGTCGTCCTTCAGCGCCCAGCTATCCGTCGTCCAGCGTGAACAAGCGAGACTGGGACAAGATCGTCGTGGACATCGACCGGACCGAAGAGGAAGAGGAGAAGAGTGCCAACGGCGATGCGGCTGTTAACAAGCTGTTCCAAAAGATCTACTCTGAGGGATCGGAGGAAGTCCAACGTGCCATGAACAAATCCTTCGTGAGTGATCTAAACCTAAAAACGTTTCATCAGATCTAATTATGTTAGGAAAGTTGGGGTAGAATAACTGGGGTAAATAAAGTACAACAAACTGAGGGAATAACTTGTGATCTACCAAATAAAGGTTTACAGTCGTATTTTAGAAAGCTCGTGCCCCTCGCACAGTGCCTAAGCACCAAGAGTGGTACAAGAAAATCTTGTAGTGTTATAAAGAAGCAAAGAAAAACGTTCAGTGGTTGTTTCAGAGTACCAACGTTTTATCTTTTATGCCTTTTTTCCCCCAGATGGAGTCCGGTGGAACAGTTTTGAGCACCAACTGGAATGAAGTTGGTCAAAAGCCGGTTGAGGTCAAGCCGCCGGATGGCATGGAGTTCAAACAATGGGACCAGTAAGAGTAGCGGTATTCTGATATATCCCTTCCAGATATTTTTTGTGTGTTTGCTCATGTGTGCATCCTAGAGGGGTTTTATCAAGCAGCGCGGTTTACACCGGGAAAAGCCGGATCCCGATGACTGATCACCCGCGCTTTGCGAATGCTTCATTTTGTTCTTGCATTATACCAGGCAGTATGCAAACACAAATAAATATTTTACAATATACCAATTGTGTTGTCTGCACAAATCCTGTTCTCGTTTATCGGTCGTATAAAGCTAGTTTCCGACAACACGATTTGTTTGCATTCAGAGTGGAAGGGTGACTATCTCTGACCTCACAGATACGTTTTACGATGGTCTTACCAGTCTGGCATTGACGAGAAATGGGTTATTTTAATTAACGTCTTTGTATTCCAGACATTCTTGGATTTGTTTTGAGTTTTTCCCCGAAAAAAAATTGAATTCGTTGGAAGATTGAAATATAGTATCGCAGGAAATGTCTTGAAAATATTGTAAAACCCACTGATCTGTTAAATTCGAGGGGGGGGGAAGAGAAATAATTTAACGTGTACTTTTTGCTTTGAAAACTTGACAATGGTTCGTTCTTGTGCCCCCACCAAGCAAAAATCATTTGTGACAATGAAATTGGTTGTGAGTATTTTTGTTTCCACTTCTGAATAAATACTCTACATGTAAATACAATCAAGGAGCTGTGTTGTTTCTTTCACTGTGAAATGGCTTCTGTTCAATGAAGTGAATCAATATGTTGTCTCCTGAGGGTAAAATAGGCAATCATTAATCTTTTAATTGTGGGATGAATAAGTTAAAATATTTTGTTTGTTTTCCCAATCTAGATGGTGCCGACGATATTCTAAAATATGGCAGTGCTAGCTACTTTATTTGTGTTTTATACGTTTGTCCTGTCCCATTTGTCTCCTAGAGTTGGATTATTAACTGCCAATGAACAAAGGGCAGCACGAACATCCTGTGTTGAGTGTACTATTGATTACTCTATATTTGTTAAGGAGATCCAGAAGCACGTTCGCCCTAAAACAATGCCCAAAATGCAAAAGAAACCGTTAAAAACTATTATTGCCAAATGATTTTTAAATGTGTGAAAAAGCACGGTGGTTGGTGTGGAGGGTCTGTTTCAAACCCACTCAGGTGAAATGACTTAACATTTTATTATACATGCCAAGCCTCCGGAGACAGTGACCTAAATATAAAATAAAGGGGCAAAACCCAGGACACGACTGGGGATACGGCGACGTACTGTAGTTTGAACATGAATGTTTATGATCAAAGTTTGCCACTAGATGGCATTTCAAAATCGTTAAGAAGGATTTCATTGTTTCTCTGGCAGTGATGAGTGTCGAGTGATAACGAACGGTTTGCTTTTACGGTTACGGTCTGTGGAAAATCTCTCCCAACTTATGGACAGGCAAGTCAAGGTCAGATTTATATTTTTGCACTTCAAAAATGTTAGTTTAGTTCCAAAAATGAGTATTTTGATTTTTAAAAAACAAGATTAAATTCACGAGAAATGATAGATAACAATTATGTTTACGCAATCAAGTTTATTTTATTGTGCAAGGACGCCGTCTCGTGGCTTTGTACTTTTCTTTTTTAAACAGTTATTTATACGTGATATATTTACACATTTTGAGAGACTTCCTCCTTTGTTAAAACGACTAAATAAATTTTTTCCAACAAATACCAAATTTGACACAATATCACATACTTTGGTAAAATAAATGGCTACACATACAAGCAACGAATGCCCTAACAAAATAAAATTGACTCTGAAAGTACAGCAGGGAAGGGAAAATTGACATGCACATTATCTTTTTTTGATTACTCGGAAGAACTGGGTTCTGTTCGACACGGAATGCTTGATGGATGTGGTGTGGTTGTTGCTGCGTGGAGTGGTCCTCGTCTGCACAAGACCTAACTAGACCGGCACGCACACGTGCGACTGACGGAAGTTGGCGGACAACGCGACCTGTGACCCACAGGACAATTTGACGTCGGCATGGGTAGACTCGTCGCCGTAGAGACGCTTGATGCCCTCGTAGATGTCGTCTTCCGGTTCCGAGCGATCCGCCTTGCGCTTGGTGGACAACTTGCCCTGAACAGCAACGACGGCAGCGACGCCCAGTCCCTGCATGCCTCGAGCCAGAGTTTGAGATACAAACTCGCGACAGCGAATCAACTCCTGATTGTCCAGCTGCAAGAAGAATCGGCATTTACCATAACAGAAGACCAGTATTAAGCATGAGCAAGCAAAACGAAAATATGACCCTTTCTCAGTTTCACATGGGTTTCTGCAAATTAGTAGTTCTCCATAGACAAAGTTACCTCGGTCAGTTTCTGGAGGACGATGGTGACCGCTAGCCAATCTGCAGTGTGCTGTCCCAACTCCAGACTGATAAGGGAGACAGCCAAGGTGGAAGGTCGGAACGTCAGCACAGCGTGGCGGCAGGAGCATGAAAATAGTTTGAGGGCGAGCGCTGACAGGCGATGACTGATTGGTGACGTCCAATCGGTGGCCAGAGGGTGAACCACCAGCGATGCGTGAAGCTGGAAAACGGAAATGAGCACATTACATTGGTCACGATACGTTCAAAGGAAATGTTCTCTAAACGTGGATTTATTATTATTGCCGCCCATACCACATGCAAAATGTTGAGTGCTGTGCAGCCGCTGAGATTCCACTCGAGCTTGGACAGGATGGTTCTTTCCATTCGCAATACCTCGGCCACCGAGCAACCGCAATGGCTCGTTAAAACCAAATCACTGGTCAATGGCAAGGCCTGTGTGATGAGAACAGGAGATAAATGCATGAGAGGAGTTGTTGGCGCCAAGGTCTAATCTGAGATGAGAGTGGTTTTCTGGGGACTATCCAATAACTGGCGACGAAACCGAACCAATAATCCAAAACTTGGTTTAATCAACGATTTCCAATAAACACAGTTACTAACATAAATATTAATACTGTGCTGCCATGTCACTGCACCGCGACCAGCCCCTGAAGACTGACGTAATTCTCGAGAGGTAGCTTGGACCTTGTGCTTATAAACTGAGAATTTTGGTGCAGTCCTATGTTTTTGGGTATTATTGTAATCGAGACCACATTATTACTATTTATGCTAGTAACTGTGTTTATTGGAAATCCAAACCAAGTTTTCAGATTATTGATTCGGCTTTGTCTATTATTAGTTTATTATTATTATTAATTTTTCCAATCAAATGTAGTCAACCGCACTACAGGCGTTCTATACCCTTCATGGTGCTTAGGCACTATAGTACCCCGGGATCAAAATTTTCCAAAGCCCGCGCCGGTAACCGAACCCGGAACCGCTGAGCCACAGTCAGTATGCAACTGTAATGCGAGTTCGCAAAAATAAACCATTGCTTCCTTTTCGCCTTCGTCGCCGTCATTTTGGATCATATCTCAACTTTTTATGATTATTTTCATCGGTATCACTTAATTAATTAATTTATAAATAAACTGAAAAAAGCATACCTCGTCCTCTTCGATGCACTTGGCTGCGATGAAATAACAGCTGATGGCGATACAGCGCAGATATTTCGGATGAGCCTGTAATGTGAAAACCAAAATTCTTACAACTAGATACTTGGCTTGAGGAGGTCGAACGCTAAAATAATTATCATTGGTCGTATCAATGACCCGTACTAGTATCAATGACTAGTACGACCCGTCGTAGCGCAGTTGGTTAAGCGACGGACTGCGGTACGGCGGTCCCGGGTTCGATTCCCGGCGCGGGCTTTGGCTCGGGGTACTGGTGAAAATGTGCACATAGTGCCTAAGCACTGAGAGGGGTACAGAATCTTCCTGTTGTGACCCGTCACTTCAGTGAATTAAAAGAAAATGAAAAAAAAAACATAAAACTGAGAGTGCTCCAATGGCTTTGCGACGTGATTTTCGACTGAACGCGACTTACCCGAACCAGCAAGAGGAATCGATCCAAGATGGTCAGACTGGTGGCAAACGTTTCCTGGGCTAAACCGAGCTGCAGGTGAACCTTGAGCAGCCACCTAGCGATGGCGTCTCGCTCACCACCGCCAATCTCATAGTCCTACACCATCAAGAACATGCAATATGGACTAGTTAAATTTCATGTGCTCTGCGTGAAGATAACAGATCTACACATATCAATGCAGGATCTAGTGTAGGTAACGCCAAACGTTATTATGGGTATAACATATTTTCAACAACTATGTATTATGCATGTATTGCTTTATAAGACTGGCACAGAACCCAAACTTAATTTAAAACGTCAATAAAATGACTACTAGCGACAAGAATAAATAAAAACAAGTAAATCATTGATAGAATGAAGACAGATTTCAGCATTAATATATCACTAGTCAGTCACGCAACCATCCCAAATTCTGTATACTGACCTTGCTTCGATCACGGGCGTAGACCACCGGTCGCCACTCGGACCGTTCTTTGGCCAGTAAACCCTTCAGAGTGGACATCAACTTTTCACCGGACATCGTCACGCCATCTTCGGGCCTCGGCATCATCCTGACCGCAAGCAACGATACGGTTTTTGAATCAATACTTGACAAATACAAATTCTTATTTCAAGACAAAGTCGCGGACACGAGTAGAGACGCCGACCGAAATGATTCGAAACAAAACGTGACTGTGCCTGCATGAATGTGCTGCGCAGAGGGCTCCACTACGACCACGACAAGTGTGGACAAGTTAGCTATGAATAAAACAGACTGCCAATCGAATATATCAGCAGGGAGCCAAGAGATTTTTCGTTAACAGACTTGCCTTGGCCGACTATTTTCTTGCCTGTCACATACTCTTTCTCCCATTTACTATATTATTGCGTAGACAATGTCTGGACGTAATTAATAGATATACTTGTATTGTGATTGCGTCGATGTAATGAACGATTATAACAATAGATTTCGCAATATTCGAATATTGCGTGCGCTCGAGAATCTGCTCGATTGGAAACAAATGATGACATATTTGACTGATTAAATTTATTGCGCGTCTATTTTGTGTCAATAACATTCATTTTCTAACTAAGCAATTTTTAATTTGCAAACGAGGATTGTTTTTTTTTGTTTATTTCATTACACTTTGTTCGAGAGAAACAAAATGTTTTTTAGAGAATGTATTTGTTTAATTAAACGTAATATTTGCCGCCAACTAACTTATTTACTTTTCTACGCAGCGAAATTCGAGCCTGCCTACACATGTCAACACAAGTCAACCGTTAACAATAACGACCGAATGCGTGCTTGCCGCTTCTCTTTGTCCACTCGAGAGATCAAGCCAATGTTGAGAAATATCTTAATCCAGTTATTTAAAAAATATAACTCAACTCTAATAATAAAAAATTTGTCAATCTGGCCGCGGAAATTGTCAACTACACTCCTGCTAATTAATTGACGATCCGTTGACAGATGTCGATCGGGCACCCAATCATCGTACGATCGCTTAGCCAAATCGGGTATCGGAGAAAAGCAATCTTGTTTCCTAAATCTAAGCCCCCAAAACCAATTGGCTAGACCTCAACACCAATGGGGTAGACAAATAAATAGGCCAAGCGCGCATTTTGCTTTTTTGTCAAAAATTATTCCCAAATTTTATAACAAAACGACCGAGCTATATATATGGTCAGCTCAGCTGATCGTCTAGATCTGGGCTAGATACTCACAGCGGTGGAGTCCCCAATTCCTTGGTCCAAACTCTAGTGGACTCAACTTGCGTCCAAATCTAAAGACGGGTGCAGATTCGTGCCAACTCTATCATCGTTTCCCGTCTGAGAAAATAATTAAAATTACAAGGAGAATCTCTGCACAAAAAATGCGAATTTAGCAACTGACATAGGACGAAAATTTGGGGTTGGGTCGGTTTCAAAACGGAAAGGGCGGTTGTCGCCTTCGTAGGCGACTTATAAAGGAGGCGCCTCGTACACTTCGTGGGCTACGGAGGGGGCGCCACCAGAGATCGCTGCTGACAGTCGAGGCGCCACCAATGGCGGCTCGTATGTCGTCACAAATGGCGGGAACTGCAATCGTTTCAAAATAATAGAAACGCGCGTAAAATAATTTTAAAAAGAAGTTAAAAACTAATAATAAGTTTGTGCATGCCCCGCAACCTATAGCATTATCTTCGAAAGAAAGAAAACATTCTCAATTGAGAGATTTGAGCTTTTCCAGATTGGGAATGAATTCTCGGTGGTGTAATGGTTAGCGTGTCGAGCTGTTATTCCCGAGATCGTGGGTTCGATTCCCGACCGAGACCTCTGG